>ML120376.1:323047-435617 GCA_003788595.2 Choiromyces venosus 120613-1
GTTCAGTCTCCACCTTTCCCCGTCCTATCGGGGTTGTTCCGTAACAGGGATAACCAAGCTAATCTTATCCATGTCTTCAGTGACAGACTCACGGAAATAATTAAACTTGATTTCCACATCACTAAGGAACCTCAGAGTATCATTAACATCCCCGGTAAAAGCCTTAACGTCACCCAATTTCTCAGGTTTCTTCGGCTTTACCTTGGAAGCTGTCTTGCGTTCCTTCTTACACGACTGTAAGAATTTGACCAGCTTACGAGTTCTGCAGTCATAGCGCCTCTTCTTTGAGTCATTCCAGTTTGACTTGCGTCGCCCAAGAAATTGCTCGAGATCGGGGAGGGAGTCGGCATCATCATCTGAGCTGCTAGAGGAATCGGAATCACCCAGATCTCCTCCAGCCCCAGCGTTTCCACCTGGAGGAGGTATGTTACCTCCGCCTCCCCCTGGAACATCATATCCATCAAAAGATTCTTCCAAACTACCCGGTCCACTAAAACGGGAACCACCCCTGGATGGTGGAACTGGGTGTGGTGTTGGAGGGGTAAGCAAGTACTATCTGATTGACTCGGAGTTCCCATTGCTTGCCCAGGTTTGAACCGAGATTGTTGGTATTCCAAACAAGTTTCCGGTGCAAGTGAAAGTCCTTGGTGGCGAAGTGAACTACAGAAATCACATGGGGTTTTTTCAACTTCAGGTCTCTTTTCTCCGCACGTATTTTGTCCCAGTGGGTGTCTAACTGCCTGTGAAGGAAGTTTAATACACCCGTTGACATGGTGATAACGTCTTTCAAAAGGTGACCCTCCCTCGACCCAACAAGCAGATGAACAATCACTCGCAAATGACTGTGCCCAAGCCCCCGGGACCCCTAGATGTTGACCAAAACCACTGTCCGAAGGCTTAGGTCCTGGGACTGGCGGAATAACTACAGGAGTATTGCGCGCCGGCGTCAGTGGTGCCTGTTCCGTAGGAACTGGCGTTGCACTACCAAAAGGTCTTTCCACTGTGGGTGGTCGGACTGCAACCGTCGGGGTATTCCTGTCTCCTGAAAGAGTCATTGAATTTTCTCCAACCGGTGGTGTCCACCTTGTCCTTCTTTCCACCTTTGGAATGGGCCTAGTCATAGGACCTAGTGCAGCGGAGGGACTATTGTCTCTACTCCTCCATGCTCTTTGGGGTGGGTTGGATGGAGCCTGTGATGCTTCCTGAGAGAATTGTTCTTCCCAATCGTTACTGATTTCTCGTATCCCTAAAGAGGTGAGAAATTGCCTTTCTTCTGCCTTCTGCAACATTTCATGAAGCTTCAGAGCAAAGTTCGGTGCATGTTTTTCAGCAAGTACTAATGGAAGGGGAGGAGCATCTCTCATAATTGCGTCATTATTGGAGTCTATTGCATATCCGCCTTGGATTGCTTTCTCTAGAGCTCCAATCCTGGTATTTAGCGAGTTGGCATTTTGGATGTGCTCACGAAATGCAGCCTGTTGATCCAACATCCAACTCCATGCTACTTTCACCATATCCTGACAAAATGCAGCTTGCCTTTACTCATTCCAGAAATGTAACTGTTCCTGAGGCACGTGAAATTGACGACCGATTTCCCGAAGGATATACAGTTCAACATACTCGCATGTAAAGTCTGCAAAGCTGATACCCTCATTGTTAACACTCATCATCTCGGTAAACTTGGCATCATGGGAAAAGGATTGCATGAGGGCCCTCGGGTCCACAACAACCAATTCTTGACATACCTGAGGAACTTCAATGGGAGCATCTTCAAGTAATAGTGGCACAGGTTCCCACTCTAAACCCCGTAGATCTGCAAAGATACTGGCTCACAGGGTTCAGGCAGCGTATTCCTGTGCCATAGGGTCAGTAAAACCAACTTTGGACGACATAATTCTTTCCACCTGATGCTTCTTGTACCAGACAAGTGACTCGTACTCGAATATGTCAACCTAGGAAGGTTTTGTAGCAACAAGTTCAAGAGAGTTAAGCGAGGAAGTCGCTTAACGATATACTGTACCAGGGGTGCCCTAAGGGATGATGGATCTCAAGTTCGCGACCGCACTGAAGTGACTCAAAGATCAAAAGCGAAAATCAACAGTAGAGTAAAGAAGAATCAAAACAGTAAAACTTAATATCGTTAAGCCGCAGCTTCACTCAGTAAGTTTCTCAAGAGGTAGTTGATTGCCAGAGTAGAGAGGGACTCGCATATAGTTTAAGTAGAATATCATATACTGCCAGTTCCCTCCCATCACTACTCTAACTTAATCATGAGCACACCTGTCTCCTCTGGGCTGACCAACACACACCACCCAGAACCTTAATTCTATGTGGATGTTGGTCCGCTCTGGCTAAATCTCCTTCCGACATTAAGTGTTTCAGTGCTGCATCTCAAATGCGACTGCAGGAGAAAAACTCTTCATATTGTTGACATGCTAGTGGCGAACTATCATGCACTTGAGGAGATATACCATTGATGAACTCTCATGCCCATATGCATTTCATCTATGCAAGCCTTTAGTAGACATAGCTCTCACGATCGAGCTAAACCTTCTACTTCATTCTAGTCAAGTCTTTGCCTGATAGGAAAGTCTACTCAGCTCCCCCAGTGGGGTACCTTGGTGATTGGCCTGGTGGGCGCTACCCACAGTCAACTCCCCGAAAGCACTCCTACCATGATAAGAATCATGCTCTTAGAGTTCTCAAACAACCCCAATAGTCTTACAGCAATTGGGCACGAGTTGCGCCTATGTGCAATTCACCTGCCCGGAGATGCTCCAATATCTTCCGGGCCACCCCGGGACTACCTGGGAGGCTCTGGACTACCCTTCCGGTATTACCTGAGTAACTCCTTCAGTTCTTGCCCGTTTTACACATATTTGGTACCAGAAGATAGCCCTTCTTCTGGACCACACCCTATGCCCTCTCATATATCCTACGGACAGCATCCGGTCGGACGGATGGTGACAACCTATATAGTGTTACAAGAGTGCCTCCACTCAGTTCCTTTTGTAAGGAATGGAGCAACTCAATAACCGTAAGCCCATGACATGCGGTCCTTACACTGGGACCGCAGGGGGGTGTTAGGAATACCTCTGTAAAATCCTGGGGCATTCGGAGCCCTGTAGCTCCTCCTATAGTCCCCCAAAGACTACCAAGTTTGTTGTCTTTAGATTCTACCAGAGTGCCCAATCCTTATAGGATCACCCCCTGCCCCAAGTAAGTACCTCTAATTGCTAGGTAGGGTCACTTGGGTGCCATGTCAGGGTAACTTAGACCTTATGGCAGGGTAACCCAGACCTCATGTCAGGGTAACCCAGGCCTCATGTCAGGGTAACTCAGGCCTCATTACACGAGCCTTTCCCGAGCCTGTCTTGTATACTACAATCATATAGTATGCATAGTTATCCACTATAGTGAACCAAACTATCCTTACCTGTTGACCTCAAGGTCTCCGGTATGGGTGTAAGGATAGTTTACTGTAAGACACCCTCTGGTGGGTCGTTACACTTTCATGCCACTAGAATTTGGCAAGTAAATTGCTGCTGAGTACTTAATGATCCTACTCATCAAAATCCTAATCTTCTTCCTCCTCATCATATCTGCTGTATACTACCTCACACTAACCAGGATGAGAGTATTTCTCATATTGAAGAGCTTGCTCTTAAGTCCTCTGATTCCTCTGAAACCCATACTCTTATCCATTTACTTGCTTCTGCTGCTCAGAATAGTGCTGCAGAAGCACAAATATCAAAAGTACTCCTTCACTCTGAGAAGGAAAAGGAGCCTGCAAGCAAAACTGACCACTGAGTAATCACAAAAGCTAAGGTTATTGGGATTAAAGAGCTTTATAGACTATGGAAGAAAAGGCTCAAGAGAAGCAGAGGAAAAGACTAGAAATAGAACTGAAAAATACATCAAGCAAGAGAAGGACAGCATTGGTACAAGAGTTAAAAAGCCTAGGGGGAGAGGTCACAGAGGTAATGGATGTTGAGGCGATTGCGGTAGATGATGGGGAAGGTACTTCAGTGCATATTAGAGACCCCATTGTATGACCATTCCCCTGGCAGCCACTTACTGAAATTTTGAAGAACGAAAGGAAAGATCCAGGTCCTGTTACAGCTGCTTTCCGGAGCCAGTGTCTGTTAGGCATATGGAAAAAAGGGCCAAAGTTACCCGGCCTTTACATAAGATTATTTCTACCATACCCCTGCAGCCCCCATGTAGGGACCGGGCGTCATTACGGTATTACGGCCGAGTTGCGTCCCGACACTTTAGCCACAATAAATGGCACCTTCAGCATAACACCATATACGTCGTCGCCGTCCGTCCGACCGGATGCTGTCCGTAGGATATATGAGAGGGCACCTTTGGCGACTCATGGGAAGTGACTCGGAGGAATTTGGTTAAGTTTCGAGCAAGCTATTACCTTGTACATTAGCAGTTAAATATTATGGCTGATAAGTGATGGGACGTTTTGGGAAGAAACCTTAGTGACCGAATATCGTGAGCCTATAGCACCGACGGGTAGCCATAGAGCCGAGCCTTTTGCTTTGAAAGAAGTAGTGCCCCAAGAGGGCCTACTCGAGAATCGGTATGAGAGGTTTTCGCTGGATAAGCTATTGGCTCGATCCAGAGCAAAAAACCCTATATATCCGATGGGCCTTGTGATGCATCAATATGCGACACAATGGCCGCGCTCATTCATTAAAGCTGATCACTTTATGTTTTGAGGCAGAACAATTGGTATAGTTGCCATTAGGGCGGCATACTCAAATTAAGTTCATATAGTGGAGAGATCGAAGGCTACCTACTGGAGGGGTGTTCACACCCCCCAGAGACAATAGGAGTTCGAAGAGATCAAAGCTAAGCAAGGCAAATATTCTCAGGGTCAAAGGTGTTCGCACTTAAGAAATTTAAGAGATTTTTGACGGAGGTACTTAGATAGTATGGGAGTGGGTTGTAGCCCGCGATAACCCAGACGCGGAATATAAATATCGAGGTACTCCCAGCTATCAGAAACATCAAGCAACGGAGAAGAGATCTTATTAAAATATTCATTATCTTACTCTTGAAAAAACTATTATTACACATATCCTTTATAAATACTTCGGGAAAATACGAGCCTACCTTAACGATCTTCGTTTTATCCTACTTTACCTTATTTCAAGAAGCTTACGGCCTAGACCTACCGGCTTTATCTACGGTTGGACTACCCCATAACAGTGTCTCTCATAGTTTTTCTTTTTTTTCTCTTCTTGTGGATCTCAGCTTGTCACTCAGGTAGTTCTGTTTCTCTCCTCCATACATGAGTTCTGTGCAGTTTTTGCTTTTATTTTTTCACTCAAATCAACTATTGGAATCCACAAAGTGTATCTACTATCATATTGCTCCTGAATTGACTCAAATGTTGTTGACTTTCATAAGGATGTCATTCTACTGATCATTGTCACAGGGTGGCTAATCTCTACGGGGTGGCCAAGGACACCATGGGAAACGTTAAACCTTAGCTCAAAGAATTCTGGGAGCCAGTGCTCGTTGTGCCGGGTGCTCGCTACGTGCTCGTAGCAGGCAAGAAGTATTCGATAGTAGCGGGGGAGTAAAACGCTGTTGGTGCCGAGGGGTAAGATAGAGTGTAGTGATTTGTTGCTTTAGAATATGATTTAGAGCTAGAAAGTGTTGAAGAATTTCGTGAACTTGGCGATAATTGTAGATTTCATAAAGGAAAGTATATAAACATTAAGAATTAAACATTAAGAATTAAACATTAAAGATTAAAGATTAAAAGCTATCTACCATGCTGTATGTCCCCCATTGGCAGCAATAGCCGCCTCAATTGCAGTGCCTGGATGTAGCAGCGGGACTTGTAATTGGTCTCTTGGGTCTTAACTTGAGGAACAGTCTATTGAAATAGTTAGCTTTATTTGTATAAAGATTCAGATTTAAAAATTCTCACCTTTTTCTCTGATTACGATACGCAGGAAACAGTTGATTCTCCTGACCTAACTCAGCTGCAATTGACGAAATACACTTTATTACTAAACACACAGACCACCAAAAAACCCCTGCACCAACGGTGTTTCACCCCCCACTAGAATCGAATACCTCTTGCCTGCTACGAGTATCATATCCCAGATACGTCTGGTTTGCACAGTAAAATTTGGCCCCCACCACGATAACAATACTAGCTATTGCTCGGGTGTGTCCATAGAAATCAGAAAACATAACCCTTATCTCCTTAGAGATTTGTATGGGATCGACAGACATAGTATTCCGTACATCCGCTAGTGTACTGTACGTGATCATGCATGCATATCGCCATTCAATTTTTCCATTGTATTCAATCTTGACCGTCACGGTGAATTTCGCGAAACTCAACCATTCGGCAAATTCCATGGCATCGTGGAACCAAAAGACCGGTACCGGTGATAATATTATATGTCCATGTGACGGCCAACTTTATCTGAGTGTCAATAACCAAAAAGCCGACTTAACCCTATGTTAGTTAAGTCAGCTTTTTGCTTATTGGCACTCATACGGATGGCAAGATCCCCCCGTAAGATGTACGCTAGACGGTAGCAATACTATCGGCCACTGTAGTATCATGTGTTGGTCTTCATCCTTCATCCTTCTTCCACCTCCTCCCCCCCACCAACACCACCACCACCACCATCGATAATAGCAAAGAGCCAGGTAGAAGGAGAGGGGGCGGTTACTGAATTGACGGCTGGTCAAAAATGTCCCCTGAAGCAGTGATTAGTGAGGAATTTCCCTCGACTAAGCTAAATATTCGCTTGTAGTTTTTTCTTAGAAACTAACCAGAAGAGGAGGAAAGGTACGGTGTGTAAAGCCTTTGGGGGTGCCTGTGTCAACATACAACACAGCACACGATCTTTGAAAAAAAAAAAACAATTGCGCCGAAGCAGCAGAATACCCGCCAGCAAATATTTAGCGTGATATAGGAAAATCCGACACTCCCGCGCCACAGGGGATAGACCAGGAGGGCAGTTTGTAGAATGGTAATTCAATATCAGGATGATACGGTACGCAGACTTTCTAATCCGAAAATGACCAAAGCAACAAACCAACCTTTCGCCATTATTCGCCATATAAGAATACTATTTTTTCTCAAAACAGAAAAGGAAAGAGAAGAAAAAGAAAAAAATGTCAGACAAGAATACTTTTGCAAGTAAAATATGGAGGATACGCTCGAGTGATATTTCCAGAGTATCATAGGCTTCCGCCGTCTGTCTAAAAAGCTTTTTACCATCTAAAAGATGCCGAGGTCCCGCCTAAGATGCCGGAGAAAGAAATGATTGGTTCCTTCCGCATCATAACAATTTGGAACCCTCTTTATATAGTTGTGCCATAGTCCTTCCTCTTATTAACTATCCGTAAATCGGATAAGTTCGCTATCAAAGTGTTTGAGTAACAATCTATTTGTCTGTCCATCAACCACTCAAGCTCAAATTAAGTACTCGAAATGTGTAGCGATCGTTGCAACACCACAATTGCAATCACTTAAGTCACGCCTGAATATCACTTCTCCCACTTGAGCCAGCACGCATTGCTACAATCGTGGTAGCCAATAGGAAATTTTTGTCGGTATTTGGAAATTTCGTATTGGTGTTAAGAAGTAGGGATCGGAGGTGTATAAATGAAAAGTTAGGTAAATATCTTTGTCCGAGTTGAAGCACGCCCAGGATATATTTGCAGGAAAGATCACAAAGGAAGACTTGGTGTGGATTAATAGCGGGGGCAGGCGAAAAGGTGAGTATTTGCAGCTTGTCTCAAGAGTTGGTTAGCTGGATGAAAATGTATAGAAGTGACACTTCTCGTACTTACTAACTGGATGTTATACACAAAAAGATTACAAAGTGACCCAAAGAGGGATTCAAGGCATCACTCTCTTTGGGAGCCACGTTGTAAAATATAGTTCACAGCTGAAATTGTAAAGACAGCAGAACAGGAATATTATTCTGGTTTTTGACCTTAAGTTATAGTAGATTATGATGACATAATTGTAAGACCAAATTCTCTGCCCACTTTCTGAAATTATTTTATAAACATAACTCTCAAGAAGATAAAGGATAAAAAAACAATTAGGCTAATAAGATCATCATCCTCAAACCTTATTACCACTATTGCTGCCACTACCACTACAGCTAACATCTTCAATTACCCCTTACTCCTCTACTAAAGGGCTACTTCTGCTATTCCTCTCTTCAAAAACACTTCTTACTGCTTCTCTTTTAACTTGTTGATGACATAGAACTTACCCTGAACCCTTACCTTAAAATCTCCCTCCTCCTCACCTTTCTTCTTTATAATATCTATATATACTAATTCAATGTCCGAGATGCCAACAATTAGTTCATACCCTGATGTAATTCTAGAATCTTGCTAAACAACCTTTTAAGCATACCCAGACTCAAAAGGTAATAGCCTAGCAGTGTAGCCTATTAGTTAGATAATTCTATAGGTTATCAACAGGTTGATATTCTCCCAAAACTTTAAGATAAGTTTCTTTTATATAATATAACTGATTTCAAGTGATTTGCAAATACTATTATTCTTAGATTTAAAAAAAGTTATGAATAGGATGACACCATAGTAATAATGTCATTATTAGTATAACAGGTGGTAACCTGTATGAACTGAATACAATAGTGATTAATGATGATCTAGCAAGTGTTTGATTCCTAAGGGAGACTAGAGAGGTAAAGACAAGAAGGTCTTAGAAGAAGCGAAGGGGAAAGGGAGCAAGAAAATCATCCTTCAACCAAGTATATTTCTTATTTAGGTTCTGTCTGAAGTCTGGCAGTTCCTACTAGTCAGAAAGCCTGTCTTAAATATATGATTTCCTCTACCCAAGGTAGAGGTTACTAAAAACCTACAACCACTGTCATTACCAATAAGTGTACATTACTGGAATCTTGTGATCCTACTAGAATCCTGAAAGCCCAAGGTAATCCTTCACTCAAGCCTTATCTCTACCACCAGTATATATGATCATTCCTTCCCTTAGAATCCCTAGGACAAAACTTTACCAGTACAAAAGAATAACTAATACAAACATAAACAAGTTACCAGAATCCTAATGATACCAGTAGTGAATCAATCAATCAATCAACATAAGTAAGAACAAACAAAATAACATAACAAAGAAAACATAAGTGTAATCAGTATACAGTTGCTGGAACATGTATACATGTTACAATTAGGTACATATAACAAATAGTAACCAGTATAAACTAAATATAATAGGGAATAGGCAGTAGGCTTATTAATGCTTAATACCTAAGGGATACTAAAGAGGCAAATATAGGAAGGTTCTAGAGAGAAGCAAGAAGGGGAAAGGAATAATAGGATCATTATTCAATGTCACAGATCATGACGAAGTAAGGCAGATTGGTAAGGTGGATTTCACCTGACTCATAATTGTGAGTCAGAAGGAATGGACATTTCACATGACTTGTGCTAGTGAGTCATTAGTAGGTTTTTATTTGTTGTTTGATTTCCTATGATTCACAATAGTGGTCATATGATATTATGTTTTCACATGCGACTCAGATTATGGGTCATGGGTTTCACACATGTGATGCAATTTGCGCACATGATTAGTTTTGATTGGTTTTCATAGTTAGCAAGGTAGACTCATAGGAGTCAGCTGATGGATTTCACATGATGACTCATTTGAGTCATACGTATGATTGACTCATAAGGATGAGTCATCAAGGGTTAGGGTTGTGGAGGGAATGACTATATAAGGAGGCTTGTAGGCAGGAGTAGTTAGTTCCTCATACAACCATCTAAATACTTTTCAATACAAAAAGATCTCTTACCAATCACTACACTCAGAATACTGGGGTCATCAATTGAGAGAATCGGGGAATCGTAGAAGTCGAGGACTTGAACTACGAGAGCGAGATAAGTAAGAACCTAAAAGAGACAGATCTGTCGAATAAACAAAATGAGAAACATTGGCTACTGCAAGTTACCCAAACAAGAGAGGATTGTAATATTCAATCAAGTATATTTCTTATTTAGTTATCTGTCTGAAGTCTGCTATTTTCTTCTAGTCAGAGGGCCAGTCTTAAATATATAATATCTTCTACCAAGGCAGAGGCCAAAAGAAAACCTGCAACAACTACTATCACTACCTGCAAGTACATACTACTGGAATCCTATAATGCTACTAAAATCCTGAAGACCTAAGACAATCTATGAAGCTAAGACTATTTTCTACTACTGATATATATGATTATTGTTTTCTATAACATTCCTTAGGTCAAGACTTATGAGTACAAAATGTACAATAACAAATCATAAAACAAAATACCAGAATCTAAGTAATTCCAGTTGTGAAATTAAATTAAATCAAAGTAAAACAACACAAATAAGAATAAATGAAACTAATATAATTATTAGGCATATGGGAAAAAGGGGCCAAAGTTACCCAGCCTTTACTCAGGATTATTTCTACCATACCCCTGCAGCCCCCATGTAGGGACTGGGTGTCATCACGGTATTATGGCCGAGTTGCATCCCAACACCTTAGCCACAATAAATGACACCTTCAGCATAACATCATATACGTTGTCGCTGCCCTTCTGACTGGATGCTGTCCGTAGGATATATGAGAGGGCACCTTTAGCGACTCATGGGAAGTGACTCAGAGGAACTTGGTTAAGTTTTGAGCAAATTATTATTCTGTAAATTAGAAGTTAAATTTTATGGCTGATAAGTAATGGGACAATTTGGGAAGAAACCTTAGTGACTGAATATCACAAGCCTATGGCACCAACAGGTAGCCCTAGAGCCGAGCCTCTTGCTTTGAAAGAAGTAGTGCCCCAAGAGGGCCTACTCAAGAATCAGTATGAGAGGTTTTCACAGGATAAGCTATTGGCTCAATCTAGAGCAAAAAACCCTATATATCCGATGGGCTTTGTGATGCATCAATATGCAAACACAATGGCTGCACTCATTCATTAAAGCCGATCACTTTATGTTTTGAGGCAGAACAATTGGTATAGTTGCCATTAGGTTGGCATACTCGAATTAAGTTCATATAGTGGAGAGATTGAAGACAACCTACTGGAGGAGTGTTCACTCCCCTCAGAGATAATAGGAGTTTGAAGAGATCAAAGCTAAGCATGGCAAATATTCTCAGGGTCAAGGGTGTTCACACTTAGGAAAAATAAGAGGTTTTCAACAGAGGTACTTAGATAGTATAGGAGTTGATTGTAGCCTGCGATAACCCAGACATGGAATATAAATATCAAGGTACTTCCAGCTATTAGAAACATCAAGCAATGGAGAAGAGATCTTCTTAATATATTTATTATCTTACTCTTAAAAAACTTTATCATACCTATTCTTTCCAAGCCTTTGGAAACCTGAACCTACCTTAACGATCTTTGTTTTATTTTACCTTACCTTATTTCAAGAAACATACGGCTTAGACCTACCAGCCCTATCTATGGTTGGACTACCCTGTAATAATAATACAGGAAATATAAGAGTATCTAGTATAATATTGTCTGAATATGTACAACTAGTGGGTAGAAGGACTTGGTACCTCTCCTTTATTTAGGAGATAATATAATTAAGAAAAAAGATTGTGGATGAAAAAAAAAAAAGATAAAATCATAAGAGAGACATAAAATTAAAGTAGAAAAGGTAGTAATTCCATCACTACTTGTTACAGGGAAGGTCAACTAATGTAAGAGATAGTTGAACTTAGCTGTTCACAAGTAATAATAAGGGTAATTGTAATGACCCACCAGAGGGTATCTTACAGTAAACTATTCTTACACCCATATCGGAGACCCTGAGGTCAATGGGTAAGGGTAGTTTGGTTCACTATAGTGGACAACTATGCATGCCATAAGATTGTAGTATTAAAGGCAGGCTCGGGAAAGACTCATGTAATAAGGCTTGAGTTACCCTAACATGGGGCCTGAGTTATCCTGATATGAGGTCCAAGTTACCCTGCCATAAGGTCCAAGTTACCCTGACATGGCACTTAAGCTACCCTACATAGCACATAGAGGTACTTACTTGGGGCAGGGGACAATCCTATAAGGATTGGGCACTCTGGTAAAATCCAAAGGTAATAAACCTGGTAGCTTTTGGGGGACTACAAGAGGAGCTACAGGGCTCTGAATGCCCCAAGATTTTACAGAGGTATTCCTAACACCCCCCTGGGGCCCTAGCATAAGGACTGCATGTCATGGGCTTATGGTTGTTGAGTCGCTCCCTTCCTAACAAAAGGAATTGAGTGGAGGCACTCCTGTAATACCATATAGGTTGTTGCCGTCCGTCCAACCAGATGCTGTCCATAGGATATATGAGAGGGCATAGGGTGTGCTCCAGAGGAAGGGCTATCTTCTAGTACCAAATATGTGTAAAACAGATAAGAACTGAAGGAGTTACTCTGGTAATACCAGAAGATTAGTCGAGAACCTCCCAGGTTATCCTGAGGTGGCCTGAAAGATGTTAAAGCCTCTTCAAGTAAATGAATCGCACATAGACACAACTTGTGCCCAATCACTGTAAGACTATTGGGGTTGTTTGAGAACTCTAAAAGTATGATTCTTATCACAGTAGGGGTACTTTTGGGGAGTTGACTGTGGGTAGCACCCACTAAGCCAATCACCAAGGTACCCCACTAGGGGAGCCAAGTAGACTTTCCTATCAGGCAAAGACTTGACTAGAATGAAGTAGAAGGTTTAGCTCGATCGTGAGAGCTATGTCTACTAAAGGCTTGCATAGATGAAATGCATATGGGCATGAGAGTTCATCAATGGTATATCTCCTCAAGTGCATGATAGTTCGCCACTAGCATGTCAACAATATGAAGAGTTTTTCTCCTGCAGTCGCATTTGAGATGCAGCGCTGAAACACTTAATGTCGGAAGGAGATTTAGCCAGAGCGGACCAACATCCACATAGAATTAAGGTTCTGGGTGGTGTGTGTTGGTCAGCCCAGAGGAGACAGGTGTGCTCATGATTAAGTTAGAGTAGTGATGGGAGGGAACTGGCAGTATATGATATTCTACTTGAACTATATGTAAGTTCCACTCTACCCTGGCAATCAACTACCTCTCGAGAAACTTACTGAGTGAAGCTGCAGCTTAACGATATTAAGTTTTACTGTTTTGATTCTTCTTTACTCTACTGTTGATTATCGCCTGTGATCTTTGAGTCACTTCAGTGCGGTCACAAACTTGGGATCCATCTTCCCCTAGGGCACCTCCATTACAGTAATGAAGATGGTCAGGTCGGGTTCGTAAGAAACTAGTCTCAAGAAATTGTATGTGCAAAATAATTTTTAAGAATAATAATTTAATATATTGATAAGATCTCTTCTCTGTCATTTGATGGTTCTAATAGCTTGGGAGTACCTTGATATTTATATTCTGTATCTAGTTGATTATGGGCTACATCTAATAGTAACCATACTAACTAAGTACTTTTAGTGAAAATCTCATATCATTATAGAGTGCGAACACTCATTGACCCTAAGAATATCTTGACCTGCTAGGTTTTAATATCTTTTAAACTCCTAATAACTCTAGAAGTATCAATCACTCCTCCAGTAGGTTGTCTCTAATCCTTTAGCTATATAAACTTAATTTGAGCATGCCACTATAATTTGTAGCAACACCAATTATTTATCCTTGAAATATAAAGTGATCAGTTTTAATGTTCAAGCTTGACTATCACCATGCATAATATGTATGACAAAGTCAGACAGAAAATGAGAAGACTTTTACCTAGCATTGAACCAATAGTACAGTGGGCAGAAAATCCCTTACTCATTATCTCTCAATTAGGTCTATTTAGACTCTACTTCTTTTTAAAGCAGTGGGCTCAGTCATATGGTTATACATTATAGCACTATAGACTCTCTATATCTAGGTTACTCATAGTTTCATCAAATCATCTCATTACTTAATGGTCACAATGTTTAACTACTAAAATATAGGATGATGACTCACTAGTGCCTTAACTGAATGACCTCATTTCACTTTCCACTCATCACCTAAGGTACTCTCTCATATATCTTAGAGACAGTATCTGGTCAGATAGATGGTAACAATATATATAGTATTATACTGAGGGTATCAATCTTTGATCCTAATATGTTGGGATGAAATATGGGTGATGTAAGATAAGGATGTGAATTCCCTACAAGGGAGCTACAAAGGTATGATAAAATAGGAAGTTAGTGAGTGAGAGGTCCAAGGTAGTCCATGTACCTAACACTACTTCATGTAGCTTCTATAGGTCTGTTATTCTACTAGAATCTATTCTGGTATCAAGTCTATCTATTGATTAATATTGATTAAGGATGTATTAAGGAATTTGTTCCCATTCCTGCTATACTGTCTGCACAAGCATCTATACCACTTGAGAGTGAGAGTCCCTTTGTCTGAATTGTTTCTGTAGTCTTCACTTAAGTATATACTATGTATTTTCAATTAGATAAAGATGAGTAGAGAAGGCTGGTCAGAATAAAACATGAATCGTAGACTAAATAAGAGATTGTTTTAATTTCTTTGATTAGTGTAGTCCAGAACTATCTTACATAAATTACAACCTTTGAAGTTCTTCCTGAAGCTTCTCTCAATATGGAATAAGGTATAGAATCAAAACCTCATTTCTATATTGTATAGTATTAAGTTTACCTCTATCATTCTTCCTTTTATACTCATCAGACCCTCACTAACAAAGAAATACAAGAGGTTTACAGCTTCTATAAGTATAAGCAGCCTAAAAGCTAATACTAAATCACCTAGAGTAGAATATTGACTTAAGATAGTAAGTCCAGATGGAGGTTCCTGGTTAGTATTATATATGCAATAGTTATAACTTCAAACCAATTGTAACAGGTGGTAACTTGTATGAACTAATACAATAGGGATTGGTGATAGGTCAACTATCATTCAATTCCTAAGGGAGACTAGAGAGGTAAAGACAAGAGGTCTTAGAAGAAGTGAAGGGAAAGGAAGCAAGAGAATCATCATTCAACCAAGTATATTTCTTATCTAGGTTCTGTCTGAAGTCCGGTATTTCCTGCTAGTTAGGAAGCCTGTCTTAAATACATGATTTCCTCTACCCAAGGTAGAGGTTCCTAAAAACCTGCAACCACTGTCATTACTGGTAAGTGCACACTACCAGAATCTTGTGATCCTACTGGAATCCTGAAAGCCCAAGGCAATCCTCCACCCAAGCCTTATCTCTACTACTGGTATACATGACCATTCCTTCCCTTGGAATCTGTGGGTCGAAGCCTTGCCAGTACAAAAGTATAACTAATACAAATATAACAAGTTACCAGAATCCTAATGATACCAGTAATGAAACAATCAATCAATATAAGCAAGAACAAACAAAATAACATAACAAAAAAAAACATAAGTGTAACCAATATAGAGTTGCCAGAACATGTACACATGTTACACCAACTGCAACTTGTACCTTATCATATAAGATCGCATTCCTCCAGTCTTTTTATTTCTACCTTTTCTTCTTCAAGCTCAACTTTTTTCACCTTTTTATTACTTCTTTACTCAACCAAAACTTCTTCTTCACTCAAGAAAAACTCTAAACTTTAGCCCCTTTAGTACTCTCTTAACAGTACACTCTCCTGAGTCTAATCTGATCTCTTGCATAAGATCTTGGATTATGGCTGCAGGATCTTTTAGAATAGTTACCCTAATTACCTTAGACTATAGTTATCATGATCCAATTTTTGTATATAGTCCAGTTTTGGGAGATTATAGTAGGTACCATGCTTGAGTAAGTCATTAATGACATTTAAGATTGTACTTTTCTTTTCCCCAATTTCACAGATAATCTCCTGCCAGGACTTTTGTTATAACTGTAAACTAATAATAAGAAACCCTTCATCTAGACTATTGTAATTTTTAGAGAAGGTATGATAGTGGCATTATGAATTATAGGTTTTAGTATTGTTAAGATTATCACTATTTTCATAAAGATTTGATTACGGGTGCCAAGACCTTCTACCCACCTATTATATATATATATTTTTTTATTAAACTATAATGTTAGAATTTATCAATTTAAAGTATAGACCTTGCATGCAACTAAAAAGTTATGGTATCAAAAACCTCCATTGCTGGCTAACAAGAAAAATAAGTCATCCCAAGTTCCTCTGCTATGGAACCAACCATACATCTTTCTCTATGACAAGTCATTCCCATCAGAAAAACAAAAACAACTTGCCACAGGACTGCCAGGAAGCAACAAGAAAACTTACTCCATAAAACTTCCAAAAGAATGTATTCCACTCTCTGTCCAATGCCCTTAGGTACAACTTGAATTCAGAAAACTACCCAATAAAAACAAAAGAAACAAACTAAAAAATAAAAATGTACTGGTTTTCTAATTTGTCGGGACTAACCAGTAGTGAATAGGGTATACCAAGTAACCCTTATTCTTTATTTGAGGTTCAAGGTACCTTTCATAGCAGTTGAGAAGGTACAGCCTTGGTGAGCTATCTTCTTGAAGTCTTTACAACTGGCTGGCAAGACAGTCAGTACCTGTAACAACCTATCAGAGATGGTCTTATAGTAGACTATTCTTACACCTATACCAGAAACTATAAGGTTGATGGGTAAGGATAGTTGAGTTCACTATGGTGAATATACAAGAATGCTATAAGGTTATTATATTAAGAGCGAAGCTGGTAAGGCAGGCTCAGGAAAACCTCATATAATGAGATCCAAGTCATGCTGACATGAGGCCCAAGTTACCCTGACATGAGGTCCAAGTTACCCTGCATAAGGTACAAAAGTATTTGCTTAAGGTGAAGGACATAGTTGTATGGACTGGGTGCTCTGGTAAAATTTATGACTCTAAACCTGGTGTTACGATCCGCTATATGATCTCTCCTTCCCTATATCTTGCAACAGGCAACGAATCTACTATTAGTCTTTCCTTAGAGATAATACTGACTTATCTCCTATTGTATTCTCTTTCCTTCAAGAATTATCAATACTGGTTATCTTACACTACGTCTTAGATGTTGACTGTTGTCAATACTAAGTCCTTATAGTGTTAACTAGTATTGATTCTGTTCTTCTTCATGATGGTTGTCTTTTGTAGTAAAGAGCGTAAAGGTGTTTTATTGATAACTTATAAGATAGGAAATAACTTAGGTGGTTGTGTGAAGAACTAACTATCAGGTCCTATCGACCTCCGAGTCCTTATATAGTTCTTCCAGCAACCCACTTACAAATCAAATGAGTCACAACTTTGACTCATACACTTGTGTAACATATAACCTCATGGCCATACTTGGTCATGCGCGAAAGTCCCATGACCTTAAAGGGGTCATGTGCAAAACCTCATGACTCGTATAAACGAAGTCATGCCTCTTAATCCTCATGACTCATAGGCGCACCTATGAGTCAACACTCAACATACCAATCAAACTCAAACATAAACAACTATGACTCACAACTGTGAATCATATAAAACCCTATGACTCATATGTGAGTCATAGTGCGAAACATAATATCATATGACTCAATCGAGTCATGTGCAAAACCTTTTTAACAAATGAAACCATTACAAACCATGCCAGGTTTGTAATACCTGGTACCTATTGGGGGACTATAGGAGGAGCTATGGAGCTCTGAATACTACAAGATTTTACAGAGGTGTTTCTAACATACCTCTATCACCTCTGCCTAAAGATCACATGTCATGAGCTTACAGTTGTTAAGTTGCTCCCTTCCTAACAAAAGGAATTAAGTGAAGATATACTAGTAATACCATATAAGTTGTTGTCATCCATCTGACTGGATTCTGTCCATAGGATATATGAGAGGACATAGGGTGTACTCTAGGAGGAGGGCTATCTTCTCATACTAAGATCATGCAAAATGAATAAGAACTGAAGAGGTTACTAATGTAATACTAAAAGAGTAGTCCAGAGCCTCCTGGTAGTACTAGGATAGTCTAGAAGATATCAAGTCATCTCTAGGCAAGCAAATACATGTAAACATAACTCATGCCCAATGGTTGTAAGACTATTGTAGTTGTTAGTGGACTCCAAAAGCATGATTCTTATCATGGTAGGAGTACTTTTAGGGAGTTGACTGTAGGTAGTGCCCATTAATCTAATCACCAAAGTGTCCCATTGGGAGAGCTAAGTAGACTTTGCTATTAATCAAAGACTTGAATAGAATAAAGCAGAAGGTTCAGCTTGATTATAAGAGCATATCTACTGAAGGCTTGCATAGATGAAATACATATAGGTATGATAGTTCATTGGTGGTATGTCTTCTCAGTTGCATGATAGTTTGCCACTAGCATATCAATAATATAAAGAGCTTGTTCTCCTGTAGTCATATTAGAGATGTAGCACTTGAAATACTTCATGTCAGCAGGAGATTAAGCAGAAGCAGGCTGGCATCTATGAAGAGATAATGTTCTTAGTGGTGTGTGTTTGTCAACCCATGAGAGATGAGCATGCTCATGATTTATTACAGTAGCGATGGGTGGGAACTGGTAATATATGATATTCTACTTAAACTATATGCAAGTTCTACTCTACTGTGGTAATCAACTACCTCTTGAGAAACTTTCTGAAGCTGCTGCTTCACAATATTAAGTTTTACTGTTTTGATTCTTCTTACTCTACTGTTGATTATTGCTTTTGATCCTTGAATCACTTCAGTGCAGTCGCAAACTAGAGATCTATCTTCTCTTAGGGTACCCCCATTATGGTACCAAAATCACCAGTAATGTCAACTAGGTTTTGGTAATATTTAACCAATTAGGAGAGATGGGGGCCTGAGGTAGAGAGTTTCTAATTCACATAGCTGAGGAGATAAGAGAACCTCTATAGAAGTTGAAGAGTTTTCACCTCATATAGTTGAGGAGGTGAAAAAGCTACTATGGAAGGTTGTATGTGTCTTTATCCAACAAGAAGGTGACCCCAAGCCTATAAAGCTCTAAAGTTCAGTGAAGGGGGATCATGAGAGTGATGTGGTATTTTTGCTGATTTTGACTTTCCTAAACAGGAAGGTAAAAAGTAGGGCCAGGAAAATAGTAGAGAAGGAGCTTGACATACTTGTATTTTGTTTTTGTTTTGTTTTTTACATCCTAGAATTTATTTATTTAAGGTATAAACCTCACATTCAGTGTAAGCTATGGCATCAAAAACCTCTACCCTGAACTTGGTCCCAGAAAGCTACAGAAAAACTATAGCCTAAAGACTAGGTCAAAAAAACTATCCTAATAAGCAACTCTCCCATAAACTACAAAGTATATAAAATCCTACCAATAATGCATAATAAATAAATGAAACCAAACTCTCAACAGTGCACTAACCAATAACCCCAAGCACAACCCAAACCTAAGGGAATTCCCCAACCTGGTGTGGCTCAAGGCACAAGTGTAGACATATAGCCTACTATTAGGCATATTGGAAAAAGGGCCAAAGTTACCCGGCCTTTACTCAGGATTATTTCTACCATACCCCTGCAGCCCCCATGAAGGGACCAGGCATCATCACAGTATTATGGCCGAATTGCGTCCTGACACTTTAGCCACAACTAATGGCACCTTCAGCATAACACCATATACGTCGTCGCTGTCCGTAGGATATATGAGAGGGCACCTTTGGCGACTCATGGGAAGTGACTCGAAGGAATTTGGTTAAGTTTTGAGCAAGTTATTACTTTGTACATTAGCAGTTAAATATTATGGCTGATAAGTAATGGGACGATTGGGGAAGAAACCTTAGCGACCGAATATCGTGAGCCTATGGCACTGACGGGTAGCCATAGAGCTGAGCCTCTTGCTTTGAAAGAAGTAGTGCCCCAAGAGGGCCTACTCGAGAATCAGTATGAGAGGTCTCCACAGGATAAGCTATTGGCTCAATCCAGAGCAAAAAACCCTATATATCCAATGGGCCTTGTGATGCATCAATATGCAACACAATGGCCGTGCTCATTCATTAAAACTGATCACTTTATGTTTTGAGGTAGAACAATTAGTATAGTCACCATTAGGGTGGCATATCCAAATTAAGTTCATATAGTGGAGAGATCGAAGACTACCTACTGGAGGAGTGTTCACACCCCCCAGAAATAATAGGAGTTTGAAGAGATCAAAGCTAAGCAAGGCAAATATTCTCAGGGTCAAGAGTGTTCGCACTTAGGGAAATTAAGAGTTTTTCGACGGAGGTACTTAGATAGTATGAGAGTTGATTGTAGCCCACGATAACCCAGATGCAGAATATAAATATCAAGGTACTCCCAGCTATTAGGAACATCAAGCAATGGAGAAGAGATCTTATTAATATATTTATTATCTTACTCTTGAAAAACCTTATTACACTTATCCTTTCCAAACCTTTCGAAAATACGAGCCTACCTTAAACGATCTTCATTTTATCTTACCTTACCTTATTTCAAGAAACTTACAGCCTAGACCTACCAACCCTATCTACGATTGGACTACCCCATAACACCTACTGGTAAGAGGGTATAGAGAGAGTAGTGAGAAGCCAGCAAGGTGTGTCACAGAAGTAAGGAAACTCCAATATCTGTTTGTATAAAGGGAGTAGATAGATGGTAGTAAGGTACCAGCTAGATAGATAGCAGTAGAGTGCTAGCCAATAAGTAAGTAGGTGGCAATAAGGTGCCAGCTAGGTTCAATCCAAAGCCAACTAACTGTATTACTACATCTCTCACATAGTCCTTTGTGAGCAGAGAGATAGTATCATGACTGGAAAGGATTATAGAGGAGAGAGGTAATAGGAAAGAGGAAAGGAGAGCAGTAGGATGGTAGCTAATTATCTGGAGGGGGAGGTTTAGGAGAGGAATGTTCAAATGGCAGAAGCTGCTATTGAATAATGTATTCATATCTGAAAAGGCACTCTCTAAGAAAAAGAGAATGGAGAATCAACTGTGGCCTATTAAAGAGTCTTCTTCTACTGCTAACTGTATTCCCAGCCATCTGTAAAAAAACAAAATGAGAAAACCTGACCATAGGATCTGCTAAGAGAGGTAAGGTAAAAGTAGTCTAAGTGAGGCAACCACCATCATGAGATGCTGGGAGGAAGGAAAGGATTGCCCCAAGAGGGTAGAACTCAAGAGAGGAGCAAGGATGGAATGCTAAAAGGTAAAGAAGAGATAGATGGCATGTTTCTTAACCCCCCTTAGGTGAGGGGGGGGAAGAGAAAAGTAGTGATGTTTTTCCTCATGGCATTGGTGTTGAGTTGTTCCCAAATAGGAAATAAATTTCAATGACCAGAGGTGTAGTGGAGACAGAGGATGGACCATGACCTACTTATTGTATATATATTATAGTATTATATATAAATAACAAGGACCTCTCATACCTACTTAGTATATTAATAAATAATGTTTCCATAGTTTAAATACTCCACTCAGGTACCCTGATATGGACATTTTCTATCTCTGCTACACCTCCAGTCATTGAAATTTATTACCCATTTGGGAATGACTCAATACCATGACTGCGAGAAAAATCATCACCACTTTTTCTCTCCTCCCCCCTGCCTAGGGTGGGTCAGGAAGAATACTTTCTATTACTTGTTTGCACTCAGGCATCCCCTCCTCTCTTCCCTCTTGAGGTTTACCCTCTTGAGGTTTTTCTTTCCTTTCTCTCAGCATCTCATGATGTTGGTTACCTCCCTTATCCTGCTTTTGCTTCGCCTCACTTAGCGATTGCTACAGTCAGGTTTTTTTCATTCGATCCTTCTACAGATGGCCAGGAACACAGTTAGCAGTAGGAGGAAACACTTCAACATGCCATGGTCGATTTCTCCACTCCCTTCTTTCTTAAGAGGCTGCCTTGTCAGACACAAACGCGATAACTGATCATACGTCTTGCTGAGTGAACACTCCCCTCCCATCCTCCCCATCTCCAGATGATTGACTAGCACCCTACTACCCCTCTATCTACTCCTCCTATGCCTTCCTCCCTCTGGGATCCCCTCCAGAAGTGATGCCATCTCTCCTATCACAAGGGACTACATGAGAGACATAGTAATACAGTTGGTCAGCTTAGATTCTATACTAGCTGGTACCTTACTACCATCCCATTCTTTTCTTGGCTGGCACCCTACTGCCACCACTACCTCCTCTGTTCAGGTGGGTGCTCAGGTTCCTCACTTTTGCCACACCCCTATCATGAGGCTTGATTTCCTTTCAACCCCCTGGCTCAGACCTTTTTGTCCACAGATACTATTATCCAACTTTTGCTAGGGTTGGCTGTAACATTACTATTTTGGTTTACCTTAGGTTTGAATTTTGGGTTTTCTTTGTTAGGTGCACTGTCAGGAGTTTGGTTTTCTTAGTTACTACATGACATTGGTGGGATTTCATAACTTTTGTAGTTTATGGGAGGGTTGCTTGTTAGGATGGTTTTTTCGACCAGGTCTTCAGGCTATAGTTTTTCTATAGCTTTCCAGGGCCCGGTCCAGGGTGGAGGTTTTTTTGACGTGATAGCCCCACAGGCTTCATGTGGATTTTATACCTTTAAACGAAATAAAATAATCAGATAAAAATAAAAATAAAAATAAAAATAAAAATAAAAATAAAAATAAAAATAAAAATAAAAATAAAAAAAGGTACCCTGATGTGGATCGGGAATCATTATCATATTTCAGCTATAATATAATATATCCTGACACGTTAGCAACAAAAATTAATGCTACTATCACAATACTATATAGGTTATTATCATCTGGTCTACCCAGACATTATCTGTAGGATGCATGAGAGGAGTGCCTTCAGCTATATGTAGGAAGTGGAACAAAGTGATTTGTTTAATACTAGAATCTTTAGGACAGAAAGTTATTTTTTATCCTAAGTTTCATTGTGAGATTAATTTTATTGAGCATTTCTGGTGCTCAGCTAAGTACTACACTCGGGAAAATTATCAATACTCTCTTGAGGGCCTCCGAGAAACCATTCCCTGTGGCCTTGACTTAGTGTCAACAGCTACTATCTACTGATACTTCCTTGCTTGTATGCATATTCTTGATGCATACAGGTCTGGACTCCACTACGGCACAGCAGAGTTTCTTCAACAGGTTTACAAAAGCCACTGCCGTGTTGAAGACAAAACAAAATGGTAGTCAGGTACCACCGAATTTTAGGTACACCTCTGCCTTAGTCATCATTTCCACCAATGTCCGGGCACTCCGGCTACAAAAGTCCCTCACCATAATAGGAAAATTTGACAGACTGCTCCCGCGATAGCAGGGCTTCGCCCCACTATATGGTTGTTGGTGCTTGGAAATCTCGTGTTAGTGTTAAGAAATTGGAATCAGAGGTGTAGAAAGGAAGGGGTAGGAAGAGGGGTTTTTCCTGTGATGATGTACATTGTGGATATATTATTTGGATCTTTGCAGTAAATGCTACAAAGAAAGACTTGGATGGACTAATAGCAGTGATTATCGGCCCAGCCCTGTGTTCTGAGGTCTTCACTGTTCTCTATAATTTATAGAACCTATATTTGCTAGACTATTTATCATATTCAGTTACCAACTACTGTAACTAAAATCTCTTCTCAATCATGCCTCCCACATCTCATAACTACACCAGACGACACCCAGTTCTATAGCAATGCTCGATAGCTCGTGGGGGAAGCACTAAGAATGTATTATTCGGCGAAGAGTTCTTCAATAACTTACTCGACAACAAAGACTCTAAAAAACAGGAGTGATAATACCCCCGCTATATGTCATGGTATTATATTCCGGACTCGACATCCACACCAACATTTCCGAACACCCCAACAACGAAACACCAAACAAAGCTCAACGAACAAGTTTATCACACAAGCATAAGACAAACAAAAAGAAATAACCAGAAGAAGAAGGAACAACCATTCCAAACTAGTACGCGGGCTGGATCAAGAATCCAATCCCAAACGAACCATTCAAGAGTATTAAGAAATCTCATACCACCCACCCACCCAGCTGTCTGCTGTTTATAACCGAGTGACATTCAATGATCACATGAGCCTACTGCACCTGAACAACTTACAACTACTCGTAAAAAAAAGAAAACAAACCCAAAAACATGAAAAAAGCAAACAAAACATGAAGTGGATAAAACCACCGTGCGTTCCAGAAGGAATACTGGCAGTGTGTGTGTGGGTGATTGTGACAATCTTTTTTTTTTTTTTTTTCCTGTAGGTATACGATACGCGATGTGTGTTTCTGGGGGATAGTGCTGAATTTAAGTTACCGTAAGAACTTGAATAATTGGACGTCACACAAAGAGGTTAAAATAAGGTGAGGCAAGCGGAAATTACATAGCTCTGGAAATCATGTCAAAATCTGTAGCTGTCGCAGATTATCAAAGAACGCTCTGGGAAAATGTTAGCCCAGAACATTGTTTGATAATCCGCGACAGCTACAGATTTTGACATGATTTCCAGAGCTATGTAATTTCCGCTTGCCTCACCTTATTTTAACCTCTTTGTATGACGTCCAATTATTCAAGTTTTTACGGTATTATGCTACTCATGCCAAGGTTGCGGCGTTCAGCCACAACCCCCGCATGTTCGCAGGCTCACAACCGGGGGGCACTCTAAAGAGTGCCTGACAGCTCAACAGAGCTTTGTGGCTTACCATAGTAACTTTGTGGCTCAATACAACTTTGTGGCTTGTTAGGACTTTCATGTTTAATATCACTATGAGGCTTAATACAACTTTGTAGCTAAATATATTCAGAGTTTAAGTATAGCATTCTATTTTATATCAAATTCCGCAACCTTGCGTGTTGCTTAATCCCTATCATGATCAGCCTAGATATTTTCTTTTTATGTACTCGAGCCAAATGCCTTCCTTTTGCCTGTGCCTTTATCTCATCAAGGAAAGGTTTATGCTCTGCTTACTTAGCCTGTTTCCTTGCATTTTGTGCCTTATGCAACTGCTGTTCTGCCTTTTCAACCTCAGCATCCTCTCTCCTTTTCACCATATCACGTGCCTCAGAAGTATATAACACTCCACCTTTTTATATTTGCCTTTGGCTTTTGGTTCTCCTCCTTGCATTCCTGGCTTGCTCTGCAGCTCAGGTATTTTCCAAGTGTTCCATTGCTAATGCACCTGATTAGGCTAAGGCCAACCTACCTTGTAGTATAAGCTTAAGCCTTTCCTGAAATTCTGGTGACAGATCCTTTGCATCATACTGTAATTTGTCATCCTGGGTCTTAAGGCTCGAAATTGTAAGTGGAATACTGAAGGTGGATCCAGATAGTAGTGTTGCATGTCAGCCAGGTGTAGGAGCAGCTTCACAAAGCTTTGAAATAACAACATCAGGATTGTATAGAATAAGCTCCGTAGCCCTGAAAGCAGATCTGACTGTTGATGGCTTGAAAGTTTGGTGATATATTGAATCGATCTTATCCAGAAACTCACATTTGTTAAAGTCCTCACATCCCATTCGAGTTGCTGCTTCTACAGCCTCAGTGTGATAATGCTTGTATGGTTGAAATACTACCACATCCAATGGCTGAAGAAGATGGCTTAAATGAGGAGGCAGGCAGAAAACAATAATCTTATGCTTATCACAATAGTCAAGAAATTGTTTTATATTATAGGAGCTGAAACCATCCAGGAGTAACAGTTGATCAGCTCCCACCTGTCGTTTAGCTGAGAACCATTCAAAATGGATAAGCCAGTTTATTGTCAACTCATCATTATTGTAGTCAGTTTCCGATGTCACAACAAGCTAATCATCTGGTATGCTAGTGGTTGGATACCAGGGCTCTTGGTGGATAATGCCAGTGACAATAATCATTGGAGGTAATAGTGCTCCATCACCACTAATCGTTTCACAAACAGTAATGAGTTCTCAATTGGTTGAACTAGTCAAGTAAGCTTGCCGATTTGGATCTCAAGTAATGATCCATTGATCCTGTCCTATTCCAATGTGAAAACCCATTTCATCAAAGTTGTACTTGTCACTATGCTGAATGCCATACTCTTCACAAACAGCAAGATACTTCTCAAACCAAGCTTAAATATTGTCAGGCTAGTGGGCATTTTTTCGACCAACATTGATTGTTTGTTGCTTTCTAATAAAATACTCAGGATGATGATTTAGGAACCACTGGGACCAGTGATCACTTACAACTGGTGCTGGCTCTGGACCAGTATGAGCATGTTGGAGAATTGTATTCATATAGCCAGTAACTATTTGCAGCTGGGCACTTGTACCAACTTTATCTAGACGGTCAAGATACTGACAAACAGCCAGTTCTTGGTCATCAGACAGCTTGTGGTTCATTCCTGGTTGATGTTGTCATGACTGACGACTCTGTAAACAAGCTTGAAGTCTTGTTACTGGTATTTCATACTTGCGAGCAATTGCGGCAGTGTTTGGATGCTCATTTTTGCTTATTTCAATGAAGGCAATAGCAGCCTGAATTCGTATTTCAACATTCCCATAAGGCTCAACCCATTGGCTTGGTAGAATATAGGCTGGTGCTGGTGGCATTGTTTGTTGTGGTGTGGATGGGATTGTATGTTAATAAGAAGAGCTTCTTTTCTACTGTAAAGTTACATTAATTTACAAAGTCCTGTCAAGCCACAAAGTTGTGTTGAGCCACAAAGTTACTATGGTAAGCCACAAAGCTCTGTTGAGCTGTCAGGCACTCTTTAGAGTGCCCCCGGTTGTGAGCCTGCGAACATGCGGGGGTTGCGGCCGAACGCCGCAACCTTGGCACGAGTATTGAATGATTGATGGATGGGCTTACGGTGCTCGGGATGGGATGGAAAGAGGAATCTGGAGATACGAATACGATATGATATTACGGAGATTAACTCGCTTATGCTATTCTCGGGGGGGAGGGGGATTCGGGTGATTGTTTATGAGGCGGTGTTACCAACTTTGTTTTTTTGTGCGGTCTTGACGGTAGGAGAAATCTACGCCATCTCTCTATGCTGGGAATAATCAATTCCTACGATACCTCCGGCAAAATAATGGCAACCACCACTCCAACCCCTCGGTTTACTCCTGAGCTCCTATCTTGTTCGATTCACGGTATGGCCGAGTTGTTTCTTGTCAAGTTGGATGGATGTCAACGTCCATTGTTTCTTTTGTCTGTCGCCAAGCTCCACTTCCTCTGACTTGGTGCCCAACTACCGGCACCATATGATACGGTGGGTTAAGTTAAGCCAACTTAACTTACGGCCCGGCCGTTGGCGGGTGTTTGTCATGTGCGGTACCGGTACCGGTACTACCTACACCGTGCGGTACGGGATTTATCGGTACGGTACGGGGCTGATTGTGGTTTGTTATATTGAGCTTAAGCTGGGGTAGACGAGGTGTGTGTGGAGGGGGAAGAGAGGGAGGGGAGACCTGGGAGCGGGATTGGGGTTTATTGATTGATGGTGGTGGAGTATGGTAAGGGAGTCTGCAATACCATCTCGGACTGCAGAATCGAGATCATGCATTGATTGACCTGCAGTATCGTGCGCACAGTGACGGAGAATTTACGATACTCTATTCTAATTGAAGCTCATATATGATAGATGAGATGCAAATGCAATATTGCACCGTCCTATATTGTATCTACGAGTACTCATGTACAATGCTCTATATATCCATCCATTCGCGACTTTTTTCATCCATCAATCTACCTATCTCCAACCCTGAGCGGTTTTTATTTTATTCACACACCCACCAACCCGTAGTTGGCAACCACTCCCACCGCACCAAACACTGGCAACGTTCAGGCCCGTCCAGTTCCAGTCAGGCAGGGATAACTCTGTTCCTGAAAAAAATTTTCTATTGCCTTTCCCAACTCCCGCCCTGTTGGATGGATGGGATATCAAAAATTGACAATGCGCATTCCCAATTGGCTCGGTTCCCCACCCACGAAACTTGTGTCGAAAGGGAAATAACCCATCCATCCACCATCCCGCGTTTGCGCTTTGGGCGTGTTTGGCGAAGAGAGAGAGGAAACTCTGGTTCGGAGGTTTGGAGATGGAGGGAGTGAGGATGGATGGAAGGACAGGACAGGATAGGATAGAACAGGATAGGACAGGATGAGAAGAAATTCGCAGGGACGAGATTGACAGTGGGGATCTTGATGATTATCGGAGCGTTAGAGAAATTATAGTTAAGTTACTGGCTGCACCAGTAGAGGCCGTTGATTATTTCATTAACTTAACTTATCTTCTTCTTTGCCTTCGAAGGTTGGGGTTTGTTTCTTGTCTGTCTGTTTTTGACCATTTGGTCGCTCGTTGTAGCAATCCAGGCGTATTTTTTGTAGGCTGTTTTGAGATTGGATGATAATTGCCCGTACCGTATATTTAATGTTACCGATCGGGAGGAGAGTGTTAGTTACATACGGTAGTTTTTTTTTTGTATTTTACTGCACGGTATTTTGGTCAAGGGTCAAGGTGTAAGATTTTATGGGGGACATTTCGGCACTTTATTTTGATTGCTTTTTTGTGGGTAAGAAAAGAGAGCGATCCGTTTCCTCTTTATTCTTCTTCCACAAGTCTTTTGGAGCGACTCAGTTTGGCTGTTTCCGTCTCCCTGAGGCTCACCAAAAGAGAAAGAAAAAGAAAAGAAAAAGTTAAGGGACAGGAGAAGTAAGCACAGATCAGGGACGGAGGGGGGACGGCTTGCTACTTTGCTTACTGGAGTAACTGTACCAATATCTTTCTCTTCTTTCCTTTCCACAGCACACAATCCAATCAATTTCAATCATTACATTGTGGTTTTGCCTCTCAGGAGTCGTGCACTCGAAAGGTATGATACTCGTAACCTGAAGAGCTTTCTTCCTCTCTGTGCAACCCCCTTCTTCAACTTCAACACTCTCCCTTTCCGACATTTTCACCTTAGATACTCTTTTTCTTTTTTCCTCTCTTTCTTCAATCTACAGACCAGGACTTTTTCACCAACTCCTCCACTGTGGACGAAGCCATTCCTTTCATTTTCACGGTATTGTGCTACGGTGTTGTTATCACTCTTACTATCGTGCTCCTTCCAGGGGGTTGTTTCCTTTTTTTCCCTCAACCTCCTCCTGTTGCCTCGATTCGAAACCTTCTTTCACCCCTTTGCTCGATAATAATAATCTCTGCAGTTATCACAATCTTTCAACCCACCTTAGTAGTGACGCCTACTGTAGGTGTCCTATTTTATTTTTTTTCTACCCCCCTTCGCGCGTCAATTCCAACCCCCAATTAATCTACCAGGGAAATTCTACCGCTCAAAAATCCATCGTCGGAACGCCAATAAACTACCAAAGCTCGCTCGTTTGTTTGTTAGTTTGGTCGTCGTCGTTCGTCCATTCCAATGCCTTGGATTCCCCTACCTCGCATAGCTTTCGCGATAGCAACACACCCCTTCAACCCTACAACACGGGATGACCTCCCCCTAGAGCTTGGCGACGAGCTTTACATCATCGAATCTTGCAATGACGGTCAATGGTTCCGTGGGTACCTTGTTGCGCCTCCGTCGCTACTAGCCGGTCTGACCAGCACTAAAGGTGCTACTCTCGAAGCTCGTGTGTTTTCAGGAATCTTTCCTGCTGCGTGTGTCGATGTCAAGGAGTATTTAACTACAGAGGTACCACTACTACCTGAGGATGCTGTGGAGGGTGGAGACTACGATTACGACAACAATGAGGTATCCCAACGACGGGAGAGTGTCATGATCAATGGGAGTAGCCATCATCAATCTCAGTATGGGGACTCGAGCGGTGTACACGGTCATTCTCAGCACAGCGGTGGTTCGCGTGGACGTCGGACAGAATCTAGCAGTAACGGTAATAGTAATAGTCGGGTATCTCGGACAAAGTCTTCGCGGTCAAAGAGGAATCGTCGTTCAATGATGATTACTCCCCCGCCTAGACACCCCAGCGAGAATGGTTATAATCGTCCGCGACCGGCGGCCCCAGTGCCCATGTTGAAGGTTGGTGATGAGACGTCATCGTTCGAATCGGAGCCGTTGGTGGATGAGATTGCTTCCTGCCTCAGGGAGTGGCATGCGGCGAATCTGCACGAATTATTACTAAATAGCGAGTATCCACTTCTTGACGAGATTTCTGCTCTGGTGCACCAACTCGACTTGTCCCGACGGCAGTTACTACATAGCGTTCTGACAAAGGCAGAGCTGGTGGCTACCAGGGAGAGGACGGTTTGGGCGCTTGTGAGAGGCAATAAGCTGCTCTCACGGGAGATCATTGTTCGGGATCCTAATTCTGGGAGAATACTGACGGGGGATGACTCCAGTGTTGACATCACTACTTTGCAGTCGCAGATGTCGTTGTTGGAATACCCGCCTGCTCCTTCTCAGGATGGAATAACATTGCATCACCTATTGATGGAGCATAAGGCGTTTGTTGGAATGACAAATGAACCAGTGACGCTCGTATTTTACCTCGCTACTAAACAGAATATACCCATTTCGGAGTCCTTCACCGTATCTCTCAACGCGCAGGGAACACCGTTGGATACGAAGAATTTGGGCAAGATGCAGACGCTTTTTACCGACCTTTCTTCGAGAGATGCCACGGAGGATATGTTTTTAGTTGTAAGGGTTTATTCCACCATCTCGGTTGTCCCCAGCCCGGTTACCTCATCTGGCAAGGGTCACCCTGCGGCACCTTCGGAAACTACTTTTGGAACTGTCAAACATTCCGCCATGAATGGAGCTACGTCACCCGGTAAAAGCGAGCAGAAACTAAAAGGAAGGGTGAGTGTGTTGTTCAGTCCACGACCGAAGACCTCAGGAAACGAGGACTCACCGATCGAATCTCATGCGAACGATGAGAATCTTTCCCCCCATCCTGTTCCCCCACTACCGAACTCGCCGATTGTCGCAACACACATGACACAACAGATGCCCCAGCGAGTGACGTTCCAGAAAGCACTAGGAGTGGGGGTTCTCGATGTTGGGAGGTTTGTAAGACAGGATCAAGCTATCGAACAGATTATGAGGATATTTGTCCCTGCAGGAATGGGATCGGCCCCTGGTAGCACGGAGAAGGGCCATGGAGGCTCAGCCTGTGAAAAAGGTGGCGGAAAGCCTGGGGATGGTGAGGATTGGGACAAGTTGATTAGAGATGTCATTGAATCCCGAACAGGGAAATTGTCGGTTCCCGAGCTGCTGAGGGGGGAGTCCTTTAGTGATGACCAGCCCGCTGATATGCGATTGCATAGTGAGAAATCACCAAAAGCGGATCGCCTTCATCTTTATCTCCGCCCATTTACATCTCCTGATGCGGACTCCCTGATCAAGGCTACGCCTACTTTGTTGCATAATATCAATTGTGCGCAGAAGATTGGGTTTTCTGGAGCGCCTACAAAGCCTAGGTCTGACATATACATTACTCTTGGGAATCCGATCTTGCCAAGGCATGCATTATTACTTCATCCGAAGTTGGGTTCCTGTGCACTTCCGGCGTCGTCATATTTCAATTCTCTTCAGATGTCACTCGAAGTCCGGAGGCCGAATGGGGAGAAAATTAAGGATTGTATATTTTCGGCTTCGAATACCACAGGAGTAACCGTTTGGAAATCTGTTGTTGTCGCTAGGGACGAATCATGGAATCAAACCATTCGGCTTGCTTTGGATGAGGAGGACGTTCCCAGTGCTCACTTGTTTATGGTACTTTCGAGTGTCCCGCATGCGCCTACCGCCTTGGCCTGGTTACCACTATGGGATAACGAAGCTTTCTTGAGGGATGGAGATTACTCACTGTTATTGCATAAGTATGATGAATGGACGTCTTCGCCTATATCAACGGTTTCCGGGAATGGTAATGGATATCTGAATCAGCCTTGGACACCTGGGGATGAAGGGTGGGCGGCGGCGTTGTCGATGGGGGGCGCGGCTGCTATGATAAAGGTTAAAACCTACCTGTGCAGTACTAAGTTTTCTCAAGACGATGTTTTGCTATCACTATTGCAGTGGAAGAATTTAAAAGAGTCCGAATTGATTGCATTGCTAAAGAAGGTTGTATTTGTTCCCGAGATGGAGGTCGTTAAACTGCTGCGGGAGGTTTTCGATGCACTATTTGGGATATTAGTTGAGTATGCTAAGAAGATGGAGATGGAGGACCTGGTTTTTATTGCACTCGTCACGGTTCTTGGGATTGTCTATGATCGGAGATTCCATTTGGAGCCTATTGTGGATATTTATGCTGAGAAGCATTTCGATTATCCATTCGCTGCGTCGTGTCTATTACGGTCTTTCACGCGATTATTACAGGATCCGACGAATCCCGAAAGCTCGAGGAGACTGCGCTCTATGTTTAAGGTTGGACGACATATTTTCCAGTTTATTGCTAAGGCAAGGGAACAGCAAATTGCGAAGGAGGCGACTATCGGGCTAAATGGCGGTAACGGCGGGAATCAGACATTTACGAAAGATCTTCAGGTTATATTCAAGTTGCTGGAGAATCTCATGCGGAATAATGCTGCTATGTTAGTAGGCAGTCAGACGCTTGCTGTACAGCATTTTCATACTTGGTTGCCAGAGATGGCGGGGCTTGTTAGTCGAGAGCAGATATTATTGATTGCTATTGACTTTATGGATGCTTGCTCGGATGTTAGGGGGAAGCTGGTTCTCTACAAGCTGGTCTTGATCATCAATTACTCGCGGAGTTCGTTGTTTTCTCAGCCGGAGGATCGACGGGCTTTGACCCTTAACACTGTGCGATGGTTAGCTCCACATTGGGGGAAGACTCATGATGTAACTGGGCAATGGAGGGAGCAGGTTCGGCTTTGCTGTAGTGTCCTCGCGGCACAGGTTGAAGAGCTTGGCGAGGAGGTATCAGAATATATACCCAAAATTATTGATTCGTATCGGGCGATTCAGGCTACGGGCAGACATGAAAGGGAGACCTTTTCGTTACTATTCCCCCGTACTTATCCTTTTCCGGCAAAAAGCATTCCTGGACGACCAATATTCGATGAGGCCCTGATAGAGCTTGCCGCTATCTTGGCTGCGGTATCAAGCATTCCCACCGGATTACATCTAGATCTTAGCGAGGACGACTTGGCAAGATTTTTAATGGACGACTTACAAGTTCATATGAGTATTCTCTCGTGTGACGCGTTCCCCGAGTCATGGTTGAGTGTGCATATCTACCAGCATAAATCGACTATGCGGACGTTAGAGACATTGGCAGGAATATTGGTGGATTCGTTCCTGCCAGACCCGGATGATGCAGAGAAGTTCAATACGGAGCTTTGGCAAGCTTTCTTCACTACATTGCTAATGCTTGTTGGGTCGGACGCTTTGGCGCTGGAGACCTTCCCGGAACAGAAGAGACGGGCTGTGTGGAAAGTCGCTGGGGATGTCAGAGAGCAAGGAGCGGATTTACTAAGAAGAACATGGGAGGCTATTGGTTGGGAAACTAGTAGTGAGGATAAAAGGAGGTTTGGGATTGAGAAGATGGGTGGGTATCAAGTGCAATATGTACCTGGGTTGGTGGCGCCTATTGTTGAACTCTGCTTAAGCGTGCATGAGGGATTGAGGAGTGTAGCGGTGGAGGTGCTACAAACGATGGTGGTGAGCGAGTGGACATTGAGTCAGGACTTGAGTGTTATTCAAGCGGAAATGATTGATGTATGTGTTTTTATTTTATCCCATTGTGTAGTATCGGTGCTAATGGGCCATTATAGAGTCTGGATCGACTTTTCAAGTCTAAAAAACTTACGGAAAGCATTACGCAGAAGCTTTTTATCGCCGACTTGATTGAGCTCTTCGAGCCGCTGTCATTGATTCCTAATGATCCTCTTACGGTCAAGGTTAGGGACTTATTGCATACCATTGATCAGTTTCTGGATCTGTTGGTTGCTGTTCACAATACGCCGCTGGGAGAAGCTTATCATATTATGGATACCCTCCGATTAATGGAATTCTTGAAGGATATGCGAAAGGAAGATATGTTTATTCGCTATGTTCATCAGCTTGTCAATGTTCAACTGGAGTCTCAAAATTACGTCGAGGCAGGCCTATCATTACAACTTCACGCGGACTTGTATCCATGGGGCTCGACTGAGAAGGTACCAGCCTTAGTCGACCCGCCATTCCCGGAGCAGACCGCATTCGAAAGGAGGGAGGCGCTCTTCCTGGAAATGATAAAATTCTTTGAGGACGGCAAGAGCTGGGAGAACGCACTCGATACGTATAAGGAACTGGCGCACCAGTATGAGAATGTAGTATTTGATTACGCGAAGCTGGGGAAATGTCATCGGGCAATGGCAAAGATTCACGAGAATATTCTCAACGGCGACAAGTTCAGTCCACAGTTCTTCCGGGTAGCGTACCTGGGTATGGGATTTCCGATCGGTCTGCGCGATCGTCAGTTTATTGTTCAGGGGAATCACTGGGAGAAACTCATGCAGTTTTCGGATAGAATCCAACAGCAACACCCTTCAGCTAAGATTGTCGCATCTGGTGAGATTGATAGTGTTGAGGGACAGTTTATCCATGTTACTGCTGTCAGGCCTGAGCATGATCTTATGCATCCTGTTTTCCAGAGGACCAAGGTTCCCCCAAATACAAGGGAGTTTTTGCTACAGAAGCGACCAAGGTCGTTTTCTTGCTCGAGGCCATTACCCGGGAATGATATGGGACGACCTTCGTCTTGGTGGACCGAGAAGACTATTTACAACACGGCTGAGCGATTTCCAACTATTCTGCGGAGATCAGAGATTCTGAGTATCTCTACCGCGACGGTCAGTCCAGTTGAGAATGCGATTGAAGCGGTTACGACGAAGACTAGGGAATTGTCGCAGCTCGAGAAGCGATATGCCGATATGAGGAGTGGAGATGGACATAATTTGAACCCGCTGAGTATGAGTCTTACCGGAGCTGTGGATTCGCCGGTCAATGGTGGGGTTGGCGGGTATAGAGAATTGATTGATGATGAAAGGGTCGCAATTGAGCTGAGGAATGCCTTGAGGGCGGCGATACTGGATTACGTCTCTGTGTTGAAGAAATGTCTTGCTGTTCATGGTCGACTGGTGGCTAATCCGCTGATGCCTATGCATGAGAATATGATGCGATGTATGTCTACTCTTTTTGTTGATTGGTATTAAGCTAATAATGGAATAGTCTTTGAAAAGAACTACACTGCTGAGATAGCTGCACTCGCTCCAAGTACTCTGCCACCGCCTATCCCTATTAGCCCCGGTCAATGGAGAACACCGCTCTATTCCCCGTCAACTCCAGGCCCATTCTCGAAGCGATCAACGGACACCACCCGACCTACCCCTCTTGTCGGCAGCACCGTGACTAGTACCGCTCCCTCAATAGCCGAAGACTCAGCAAGCGTAGTGGGTAGTACCCGCGGCCGCCTAGCAAGCATGATCTTTGGCGCAAACACAAACCACGGGAAAGACGGAATCCTTACTAGCATAACTGCAACCGCAACTACAACAACCACAAACGGTCATCATAATCATAACCACCACCACCGAAAAGAAGAATCATTCCAGCCTCTCCCGGCGCCACCTAATACTTCCTCCTCCCGTTCTCACAGCGGAAGTGTATCAACCACTACCCGGTCGGCAAGCACCTCCCGCAGCCGCTCAAGAAGTAAATCCATTGGCCGCCGTCGTACTGACTCGGAGTCCTATCCTCCACCACCGCCCGTTCCGTCAATGGACAGTTACCACGAAGAAATGAATAAAAGTCGGGTGAGTACCAGCAGCGGTCGTCCGCCAGGGAGTAGCGGGAGCGGGATTGTGAACTCGATGGAGAGGGGGGTCGGAAGTGTCCGGAAAAGGTTTTCAATGTTGAAGCTTGGGAAGAAGCAGAGTCGATCTTCTGTTAAAGATGGGGGGAGTGATAGGGGACATGGACATGGTGGGTGGGGGGGTGACCCCAGGAGAAGTGAGGTTTCAAGTGTTGCTGAAGAGTAGAGGGGTTTTCCTCGAAAAGGTGGTTTTTTACTTTTACTCTATTTTGTCTTGTCTGTTTTGTGCTCGAGGTTTCGTTATTGCTAAGGGCTGGTATCGTGGGGTTTTTCATTTGATTCATCCTTTCTTGTCTTTTTCTGTTACCGTCTCCTATATACCGTTCTTTCCTTACTTTGCTTTGTCTATTTGCGTCTTTTATATCTGCGGGGCGAACTGCGTGGGGGGCTTATTTTCCTTTTTCTCTTTATATTCATTCTTAGGCTACTTTATTTTTATTCTTTTTGTAGTGTATTTTTTTTTACCTTCTTCACTTATCATCTTTTACTTTGGATTCCTTTCGTCAGAGTATTTATATTCCCACTACTACTCCTGCTACTACTACTAACGTACTGACCCTATCCTGCAATATTCCTTTTGTCCTTTCTTTCCTTCGTTACGGAGGTTCTTTTTTTCTTTTCGTTTTTTTTGGATTTGCTAGACGCAAAAAAATTACATCCATTTCTTTTGTAACTTCTTTTTATTCTTTTTTCTTTTTTTCTTTTTCCTATTTGGTTCGGTGGGTTTTGGTTGGATTGGATTGACTGGGTGTATGTATGTAGTTATCATAGCTGTTAGTTTTTTTAGTTTTTTTTTGGAAAAAAACGAGAGCCTATTAACTTATGTTGCTTATTTGCTCTTGACGTTTGGGCTAATTGGTGTTTAATTATTTGAGAGTATCGCCCAGCATGTCCTATCGAGCTAGCCAGTCGAGTCATGCTCTACCATAGCTGGGTATGCTAGGCTAATACTGTGCTATTGTTCGGAACTTTTGGTCATAATCCCAGCTTCATTAAAACATCTAATAACGTATCACCAGTAGAATTATATAACTTGGAACAGGAACCTCAACACATCCGGACTGCACAACCCGACGCCTACCGTACCCCTCCCAGAAAACCCGCTAACCCCCCCCTTCACTCACTCACTCAATAAATCAACCACCAACCCCTCAAGTGTCCAAAACAACACCTTGAGCAGCCAAACCCCCAGAGTAAGGAGCACGCCGAGTGTACCTCCTTCATCAATCCATCCCCCCATTCAGTCAAGCTCCAGAGGAAAGAATGCTGACATAAGCTACGCTCTAGGCTAAGCGTTGGTGGAGTTGTGATATGATAAGATGGGAGATGTGAGGTAGCTAGGTGGTGAAAACTAGTAAATGGAAGGAGTACGGCATTAGATTGCGATCCATCTGGTATGAAGGACGGTGATCAATTCTTGACTTGAGTTTACACTTCAGAGGAGGAGGCAGCGGTAGCAGGAAGGGAGGGAAGGAAGGAAAGCTATGACAACCAATACGTGAATCCTCAAACTCCACGTACTCGTACAGTACGGTACGGTACGGACAGGCGACACCGATTTGTCTTAGTCCCTTCTTCCCCCCCCCCCCCCTCTTTCATTCATTCCTTCAAGTGCTTGTCACCCACTGCCTGTTCCTGTTCAACTTCAATTTCGGCCCCCAATTTCGGTCTTCGGATCCTTAGGTGACATAAGGTGATTGCCGGTTTTGGGTATGCTGTAAAGTTGGTATATTGCGTGTAGGTTCTTTTTACCGTGTCTGGAATAGCGAAAAAAGGCTTGGCCGGGGGTTTTTTTTGATATGGCGGTGGTTGGAGCGGTGAATGTATTTGATGGGGTGGGGGTTAGGTTGGCTTGTGGAGGATGGGGGATGGGGGGCGATTGGAGTAGTGGTAATGGAGGTTAAGGAAGGGAGAGAGATGGGAAAAAAAAATGTGGGTTGTAACGTTGATGTGGGTTTTGATTAGTCAGGGTGTCTTGCGGGCGGAGGCTTCAAGAGCTGATCGCTGTAATGGAGTCTTACACCTTGACTTTTGGAACGGGGAGGGGGGTGTGTGTGGACCGCTTGTATGGAGGGGTCTTCTGGTGTTCCTGGGAAGGGTTGATTTGCGCTGGTTGGGACTTGACTAAGGTTGTTGATGGATGAATGGATGGTTAGTAGGTAACTTTGGTAGGTTGGTAGGTAGCGGAGGGCTCCGGGTGTTTGATATGTTGGTGTATGATTGTCTATCTGCCATGATATGATAGAGCGAGTTATTACCGTACTCTACGAATAAGTTTTTTCGGTCGTAGTGTACTGTAGTTAGGTTGGGCTGAGGTTGTCTAGGCACCCTCTTCGTAGAGGCAATAATTTACCGAAGTTAAGCCAGGCTTCGAGTTATCAAGATGTGATATGCAACTTAGCACAAATCACAATTGCTAAGGTGGCTGACGGGATGATCCGAACCTTATCATACTGTAACTCCACATCGCGGGTTCCCTACCAGCGAAATCACGGCTAGACCTTCATATCTACGAAAGTGAGGTGGCATCACAAGTAACAAAACCCGAAACCATATTTCACTTTTACTTGTGTCACTGTTTTATTGACAGGGAGTGGGCCACATGAAAGTTTAGGTTGTCGTCTTGAGTCTTGATTGGAGGTCTTGGCAAAGCCTCCTAGGTACAAAATCGCGAACCTTAGGTTTGGCAATTTTTTTGTACTACAGTGCCGGTACCTCATCTCAACAGAAATATGACATGGCATGGGATTTCAGGAGTCGGTGTTGATAATGAGAACTTGGGTTTGCTGTAGTACAGTATGTGTTGGTTGGCGGAGGCGTGGATAACTTATGGTGAACCTAAGATTTGGATTTTAGGTTTCTTTCGCGCCATGTGCTAAAAGTACTGCTGGGAAATGTTGCATGGCAGAGAGGGGGGGGTAAAATCGCTCAAGTTGATGAAGATAAATAGCGGCTGGTTCGCGGTTTGGGGAGAAGATAGAATTCCGCAGCAACAGCAGCAACGTTGGTCACAGAGCGAGAAGATGAAAGCGAAGTGTTTTCCGGTGGTGAAGGGTGCTATGGGCAATACAGAAGGGGGAGTGGGTGAGTATGGTACTGGATCTGGTATTCGCAGGAGATAACTGACTCTTGAATTTTAGACGACGGTATCCTCGATAAACACAACCAAGAACGCAACAAATCAACTAGTTCGACACCAACATACAATCAACTACCGGAATACGCAGCACTCACCGCCACTACTTCAACCACTGCATACCATGACACGACATGATACTTCCTCCCCACTCCACCGGAACACTGCGCATCATATATCCACGCAATATTACTCCTTCTACCCCGTGATTCCCGTGGCTAACAAGTTGGAGCAGGCATAATTTCTTCCCGTTCTTCTTCTTACCTCGGCATTAGTAATTGCGAGAGTACTGGACCGATATTTTCTTTCGGGAGTAAGGTGTAGATTTTTACATGCAGTTAGTTATTCTTGCACTGTTCTATTTGTTTTTGAAGGTGGAAGGGGAGTGCTGATGGATGATTTTGGGGTTTTCGGTAGTGGCGCGGATCTGTGGATTGGGGGTGGGGATGAGGATGAGGATATGAAGGGGGGGTAGGTCGGGAGATGTTACAATGGTTAAGAGGAGGTGCTCTGAGACGAGGTTTTTTTGGCTTAAAAGAGGGGGGTTTGAACGGGTGTTTGGGTAAGAGGGGGATATACGGTTAAGAGGAGGGTATCTTATGGATATGAGGTTTTCGAGTTACAAGAGGGGGTTCAAAAGAAGCGATCCGTCAAGAGGTGGATATATTGTTAAGAGGAGAATCTCATACATGAAGTTGTGGTTTATACTGTTCATGGGCTTTCGTTTGTTGGAGTGTGGTTTGGCTGTTGAGGTGCATTGCGAGTGGGGGGTTGTGATTTCTTAGGAGGTGGATGGATGGGGAATGATGTTTAATGCTTGGGGTATAGCGTTCTCCGGAGGAGGTGGGGAATGGGTTTGTTGTATTTCTGCGTATATGACGGGGTTGTTTTCATTGAATTTTTGTTTTCATGTTGGAGTTTGGTATTAGATTGGCGAGGGTGCAGTTATCTCCTTGTGTGAAAGAATGGTGATTCCAAAATGGAGGGTGGGATGAATCCGATGGTGATGTTCGAACTTTAGATATCTACGAGTATTCAATTGTATCTAAGGAGGAGGATTGTAATTCAAAGGAATTTAGATATTTTGCATGGCATCATAGGATACTTCAAAACTAGTGTTTGGTAAATTTGGTTTATTGCTGATCAACCTTTATAGTTGCGCGAGTGAGCTATCGTGACTACGGGGACTTGCGTCTCAAGTCCCCGACACGGTATAAACACTACCAGTCCGGCACTCAAGGCGTGAGCCATCTGAGAGAACGGTGTACCGTGGTAGAACCATACGGTAACCTTCGGACCGCACCGCTAAGGATGTTTTCTCTGATTTCGTCAGCACCTCTACCTTCACTCGAAACCCTCACCTCTCACCCACCATAGATGGACTCGCGTTCTATCCTCTCCTACATCTCCCCTTACCCCCTTCCTAGGCCACTGCCCTTTTTAGTTGAGTTTGCTCCGGGTTTCACCCTCTCCCATTATCCAGAGATGGCATCTCTACCACTTACCCCAGTCACCAGCACCACTCGTTCACCAGCGGATACCAGTCCTCCACAGTACCCATCTGTCCCTGTCTCCCCCTCCCCCTTTTCTGCAAGCCAGCCCCTCGGTAGGCTAGAAGACGAGCATGACCCGTTCATCTCAGACAATGAAGCACCGCGGTCCCGTCCCCGCCTCTCGCCATCTACATCACAGGCCCGCCGTAGGTTTGGTCTCTACCGTATGTCTCACAGCCGATCGATATCACAATCTTCCAAATCCTCCAAGATCTCACCGGATCGCTTCATCCCGAGCAGAGCCAACATACAGAGTTTCCGAATGAGTGCACCGGCGCACCTACTCTCCAATGAAGAGAGACTTCTAAGAAGGAGTGTTAGTAGTAGTGCAGAACGTAGCATCTCCCCCAATAGTCTGAGCAATAGCCCTAATGGTAGAAACGCCGCTGGTTTACCAATCAACTACCGGCCTGGTAACTTGAACCGGAGGATTAGTGCTGGTGCTGTTGGTGTGTTTGGCATAGGTGTTGGCGCAGCCCCCAGGAGGGAGGAGCCTAGGCCGAGAGGCAGGGAAGTGACCATAAATGTCTTCGGGGATAAAACAAGTCCGGAGGTTGATATGGAAAGACATGAGAGGAGGCTCTCTGCTGCACTGGGTGTGGATAGAAGTGCTAAAGTGCTGAGTTTTGCCCGTGAGAACGAACCAACCCGGGATGGTCATGGAAGGAAGGGAGGGGTTATGGGTGTCCCCGGAAGCGAGACTGTAAGTGATATGCTTTGGGAGGATGTATTGGAAGCGGAAGGCCGTGAGTCCCCCTTCGCTCAGATCCCTTCTCGCGCATCTCTCTCTAATGCATTCCACTTCAGGTGATTTAACACCACAAGTCTCTCCATCCCGTAGATGCCCCAGAAGAGTCGTTCCCACTACTCCGTTTAGGGTTCTAGATGCTCCAGGCCTCCGGGATGATTATTACTGTTCACTCATAGCATACTCCCCCGCCACGCACTCATTAGTTGTTGGGCTTCACACAGATATATATAGTTGGACAGAGACTGGTGGTGCTCGGCCATTTGAGGCTTGGTCGAATTCTCACGTTACTGCTCTGGCTTTTTCTTGCCTCCAAGGGAAACACAACATTCTAGCGATAGGTCGGATTGATGGTTCACTCAGCCTCTGGAACCCGGTGGAGCCCACGCCACGGCTTGAACGAGCACACGACGCTGGGATTGCTTGTTTAGCATGGAAACCTGTTGTCTCTTACCGCCCAGATTTTGGGTTACAATCTAACAGTGGCTTTTCCTTCAGCGATCGCCGTTCCCAATCGTCTTCGATTATGGTTGAGACTGAGGAACTACTGGTGGGCGATGAATTTGGTAACGTTTACTACTATTCGATTGAGTGGGGTAAGTTCCGCGAGGGCCTTCCCGCGCCGGCATCTCATGCGTCGATTGTACTTCTCCGGAGGATCCTGGTTCACTCTCAGCAGATTTGCGGGTTGGCGTGGAGCGGGGATGGGGAACAATTCGCGACGGGTGGCAATGATAACGTGGCTTGCCTCTTTGATACCGCTGATGTAATCCGCAATCGTAGTGGAGGCGTGAGAAGTCATGAAGCTATACCTTTGGAAGGGCGAGAAAAGCATAGGTGGACCCATGGGGCAGCTGTCAAAGCGATTGCCTTTTGTCCATGGCAAAAAAGCTTGCTTGCCACAGGTATGGCCCAGTCATTTACTCCTTTCTATTTTAAACCGGACTTACTAAATTAGCATCTACAGGTGGTGGTTCCAATGATCGCTGCATCCACTTCTTCCACACCTTTTCCGGGGCAACATTAGCTACCATTAATGTATCTGCCCAAGTCACATCTCTCCTCTGGTCGAATAGCCACCGCGAGATCGCTGCAACACTCGGATACGCCAATCCTGAGCATCCCATCCGCATCGCGGTTTTCAGCTGGCCCGAGTGTAAGCAGGTGGTCCAAGTACCTTGGCAGGAGGACATGAGAGCACTATATGCCGTCGCCTATCCTGGAGGCCCCAATGACGATTCTGCACCCAGTTCTTCAGCTGTCCCATCCGAAGACGCGGAAAACATACTCGAGGATGTTAGCACAGCTGGTGGATCCATTCTCACCGGAGGTGGCGGCTGGCGTCGCAGGGAAGCCAGAGAATCGCGTGAGAGAAACAAGCACGCGAATAGAGTCGAGGGATGTATCGTCGTAGCTGCAAGCGACGAGACGGTCAGATTCCACGAAGTCTGGAGCGAAACCAGACGTGGGGTTCTCGGGTGGAGGGGCGTCCTCGGGGGAAGTGATATCCTGGAGGGTCTTGAAGGAATCGAAAAGGATGGCGCAGAAACCATCAGGTGAAGATTTTTAATCGTCGATTTTTTTTGCTTTTCTTGTCTTGCCTTTTCTGTTTTCTGCAACCGAAGCCTTGGAATTGCCATCCCAACTCTACCTTTTTATCCATCCAATCGCGATGAATCTGATGGATTGTTGTCTTTCCTGTTTCTTTTTTTTTTCTTTTTTTCTTCCTATGCTTTGCTTGACTGATTGATTGACTGACTCTCTCCCACTGAACATTCCCACTGCTGGAGTTATTGGCTGATGCTTTTTTTCTTTTTTCTTTTTCTCCTATGATACCTAAGTTACATTGCTGCTCCTTTCTACTTTTTTTTTTTCCCCCCTTCTCCGCAATTCTTTGTCAAAGCGGTGACGATGATGGGATTCACTAGATAGATGGACAGATCGATGGATGCATAGACATGCTGGAACGGAACAAACCACCAAGCAAGTAAGCAAGGAGTCCTACCTACCTACCTACCTACCTACCTGTTGCTCGAGTACTTGGAAAATGGAAAATGGAAAATGGAAATTCCGACTCGCACGTACATACATACATACACATCAGCTTCAATGACCACCATAGCCTAGTCTACCGTAACCTAATGATAGCTACAAAAAAAACTACTACTTCTACCATCGGCATCGATACCTCCTGCATAGGAAACCAACTATCATAAAACCCGATCATATGATATCCCCTGCCGTGCGCTATAATACTCCTAATAATAACAATCCATCCTGTCGAATTAGACACCGTTATACCCCCCCCTACCCCTACCGCCTTCCTTCCAGAGATACGGTAGACAGGGAAGAAACATTGACGTCTCGCGGGTATCTTACCGTACCGTATCTCAGTTAGATCACCTGGATTTACTTTTGCTTCTACTTTTTTGCTTTTTGAATCGGACGGGCCGCCGCCATATGCAATGTTATCTATCTACAGTATCTATCAATCAGCACAGGATTGTACTGTGCACTACGGTACGGTATCGCAGGTGGCATGTTGTGTGAGTTGATGCGGTAATACCGTACGATAACGAAACTTGAAGTTTGAAAGTACTGGATGCCAAGCAAGATACGCACCTGCACAATGGGAACGGGACGGGAGTTCATCTGATGATTGCGAGTGATACGTTAAGATTCGCAGGGGGGGGGGGGGTTGGAATGGGTGGATGGATTTTGTTTGGCTTACAGTACGGTATGTCTCTCACATAATCCCCCGTTGGGGGGAAGAGAAAAAAAAAATTTAGGAAATTTAAATAGGTGAAAAAAAAAAAAAAAAATGAAAAAAAGGAAAACTTGTATGATTCCGAGTGACAATCCATGAGCGCTAATTCATCAGAACAAAAGAAATTTAATGAGGGTGAAAAGAGGAGAAAAGGGGGGGGAAAAAAAATTCGTGACAAAAAAATCAAATTTGACTGTAAAAAAAAAAGAAAAGAAAAGAAAAGAAAGGCGTCATATCCTCCCTTGCTCGCCTTCACAAACACGCACCGTGGAAATGTCCAGAAAATTAAATAAAAAAACAATCCCCTCTAAGCCTGTACAATTTATGATCGCATCCCGCCACCATACTCCCCCTCGGCCCGTTAGCAGGCGCGACCACCGCCGCGCCACCGCTGCCCCCGGCCTCCGCGTCGCGGAAGACCTCGTAGGAAGTGCACACGTCGTAATCATCGCCATCGCCCAGGATGACCAATTTCAGGCGCGAATTGTCGGGCGAGGCGTCAACGAGCGACTGAATCTGCGCGGTGCGCAGCGCGCGGTCGCGTTCCATGGTTTGCCGGGGGAAGCGGAGGTCCAGGACCCGTATGTCGGGCGGGAGGATGGTGGAGATTTCGGGGAGGGCGGCGAGGTCGGCCAGGTCGATGCTCACGCCCAGCTCGTGGATACGCGGGAATGTCTTGATGGAGGAGAGCCAGCGGGGGTTCTGGTAGAGCGTTTTGTCTAGGTAGGTGTTGTTGCTGCTGTTGTTGTTGTCTCTTGCGCTGTTGTTGCTGCTGTTGTTGTTGTCTCTGGCGCTGTTGTCGATTTTGATTTGGCGGAAGTCTAGGAGGAGGACTTCTAGGGTTGCTTTCGAGGTTTCCACTGCTGGGATTATGCTGCGCATTAGTTCGTTCGTGAGTGCGTAGGAGCTCAGTGATAGGAGGAGGATCTTGAGCTTTGGACAGGAGTAGATGAATTTAGAGACCCGGGCGATGTCACAATTCTCCCAGGAGCCCAGAACCACTTCTTCCATGTTTCGGATGTCGGGGTGGGAGGAGAGGGCGCGGAGGAGGGAATTGTAGCCCGTGCATTGGCGAAGCTCCAGACGCCGGAGGGTGGCGGGATTAAAGAAGTGGAGAGAATCGCGAAGATTGAACAGACCGTTTAGTTCTATGCTAGACAGTGTGTTGTGGACGCCGGCGGGTAGGGTCATCCATTTCTTCCTCACCTCTGATTCCACCTCCCTCTCGCCGCCGGCCTCGGAGGAGGAATACTCCTCGTCTTCGTCTTCATCGTCCTTCCAATCACAATCCGCTGCCAGACAAAGACTCAGATCCTTCAATTCTCCAGCGAAACCCACAGTCCTCCCGACCCGGCCCATTTGTCCGTCGTTTTGTATCCCCCATATATGCATAGACCGTAGATGTGCCGCGTGGGCCACGGCCAGTTTCTCCAAGAAGAAGTGATTTTGAGAGTGCAGAGGCATCTCCAGCTTTAGGCTGCGCAGGGAGCGCAAATTCAGTAGCGATTCGACGATGATTCGGGGCGGGACATCGCGGGAATCCCACCTAGCTAGCTAAAGTCAATCCATACTTTTCTTCCCAAAACGTAAAAACTAAAACCTACTCAAATTCATCCAATCCCCAGCCAGCTAACCCATCCAATACTCCCGCAAGTCCGCTCCAAATAGGGCTCCTCCGTCTACCGGACCCCTCACGCACCTCATCGCTGACATGCATGCTCTGCGTCCAGTGTCGCCAGTCCTGTCTTCTATCCTGCATCAGCAGACACTCGCAGAATTTCCTCGTCTGTGTAGTAGACGATATCGTGAATTCCAAGCGTCTGTAGAGTCGTGGAGCAGCGAGATTTTGAAGCCATTTACTCGTTAGTGTGAGATTCGAGAGGTCTATAGGGGTTGATACCTGTTCTTGAGTTAGTTATGAGAAAGAGAGCGGGAGGGGAAAGGAGTACGTGATCAAGAATCTCGTGCAGTATTACCACAGGTAAATTACAGAGCTTCATGACTGAACAAATTCGCAACACTCTGGACAAAGCCAAGGGGGGAGGGGGGTCAAAAAAAAAAAAAAAAAAAAAAAGAGGGATATGTAGAAACCAGTGTCGGTTATATAACATTTTTTGCGGAAATGCATGCTTGGAGTGTAATGTGCAGGACCGTAGTCCTGTACCACCCAGTTGACCGAAAAGAAGCAAGCAAAATATTCAACTTACCTTCCAAAATTCTGACACAGACGAACGCCAATCATATATTCGCCTCGTTTGTGGAGATGTGGGAAAGGGAGGGAAGGGGGAAAAATAAAAATAAAAAGGAAAAATAAAAAGCCTAATCATCAATCACTCGTATCGATGGTGTTTCTCCACTAGTACACTATACAAACCCATACGATCCTTGGTGATAAATGGGCATGCTGACAGCCTAGAAACAGGAGGGGAGAGTTTTACAATCATATCCCCACAGTTCAAAGCCCACCAACCGGTCGGTCGCACAATGTTCCCATTGTCTGCAGGTAATCCATTCGCCGGGAACAATCCCGTACCACGGTGGGCAGGCCCCACGCTTATATCGACGTCCAGCAGCCAAGTTAGGTCTCGCCTGTTTGTACTGTACAATACAGTTTAACTTATCGCCAGGGTGCATGGGTCTCCCACAGTAACCTATGTCCATTTCAACAAAGGTCTACAAGGGAGACATACAGCTATGGTATTCCATGCTACAACCTGTAGCTTACCACTATTTTCAGGCAATATCTATGGAATTATTCTATTATACCGGTATCATTAGCATCCGCGAATTAAACATTATAGCAAACCACCCAATTACCAATGTTTCACAAACCATGTTTCAATCGTTGATATACGCCAAAATTCACGATGCTCACAAACCGACTGTGATAAGTACTCTACTCAAGTACCACCAACAGGAACAACTACCTTGACGAGAAGCACTACATTGATATGGGCCCCAGTAAAAAAGCAAGCCTCTCCACCGCTTACCCCCCGAAAAGGTTAGTGTTTTTTTTTTTTTTACTGTAGGGTACTGACAAGAAACCTACCCTACCGATTACACATACACTCTATCATACATCCCAAACCAAGAGATGTAACTCACCCCTTCACTCACAGCGAAAATGGGGGTTCTGAGAAGGGGGAGCACCTATTAATTGACTTTCCTTAAAAAGCTACCGGAAAGCTAGATGAGGAAGGTCACCGCCCGAGAGAACCGATGCGGATTAGGACTCCGAGACAGGTCTGTGAGGATGCGAAACAAAAAATAAATAAAAAAAAAAGGAAGCATCAATCAGAACCACCCAATGTACTGGCCTAATCTTCGAGTGCTGAAACATGATGAAAATTATAGGAATTTGTTGAGTATCAAAGTCCTGTCGGCAGTACTTATGATCAGAAACAAAAAAAAAATTTTACCATCGTGGCGAAAGTTAATATGACATCACAAATTTCAAAGGAATTTTGATCATATAATGGAATACTCAGCTTTATGGAATAAAAATTGGGCTGACATTCTAGCATTATGCTGTAATGCAAAGACTCGCCGACGTTGATGAGGGATAGGTGGATCGGATATGTGGTGTCCAACTCTCTCCGGTTCTCAATCTCCATAACTGATTGGTTGGAGCCCGTGAGGGGATAAGGCATGCCTGTCTAATGTGAGGACTCATTTCTAGTATCATGGACTTATGTGCAAGCCTAGTCCAGTCTCACATCTTTCCTATCCCTTTCTCTCATCCAACAGGCCAAATTTCAAATTCATAGCAATCCAACGAGAGTTTAGACGCTATTGCAGGACCTAGCATCACTGCAAACGACGATGGTGAAAGAGAATGTGTGTGCGTGGAAGAGACTCATTATCTAGCGGCTAGGATCGAAAGTTCATGGCGCACTGACTTTCCCGCCGCCGCAGTATTATCCCGAGCTGTCTCTTCCGTACAGAGTTAGTATCATACCATGTTTGACCATCAGTCTATTAATAAGACATGCGGTGCATCTACCCCGCTTAAAATCTCGTTTCTTTTAAACCTCCCTCAACATCAGTCTTCTCCACCTAAGGTTATTTTTGCGATTTTCGGATGTTGGACTTTTGTTTCACCATCACCACCATAACCTAAGACAATTTGTGTCTGTGTCTCTCGGCACAAAACCAGGTAGCGATAGGGAGTCGAGCTTCATTGCGGAGAACCGGAAACCTTGACAGATCCGTATTTATACCTTCATTCCGCTATTGCAGGTATCGGTGAATAAATTACCAAAAAGAGAGGTATCATAGGTTGTGTTCTCGGGGTAAAGTGAAGCAGCAGCTTCTTTAACCCCACCTGCTCGCTATCGAGATACACACTGCATATTGTGAGTGATTGAGTATGATTCCTTCTACCAATTGAACGGATACTCGAGTACTAGGTAGACCCTAGAACACCGGCATCAGACTGCGAGTTCGTGAATGGCCTGCTTCGGTAGACAAAAATACTGCAAGTGAAGTTTTTCCGAATAGGCTAGACTGTGTTGGCTCACGGCTATTGTGCGTGATCTATCATACCACGGATGTTTTCGCAACTGGCGCCGGAAAGATCCGTGACATTTTCCATATTAAAGTACTGTATAGACGGCCACAATTAATTTGACCTAAATAATTCTCCGCATCGGAATCTAGAAGTAAAATGAGGTTCAAAGGTGCTAACCCCTACTTCATGTACTGGTATTGCTGTCACAGAAACGAAACTTAGCTTGTGTTTACAAACCATCTGATTGGGTTTATGGAAGGCGCTTGAAGCTACCAGATGGATACGATGCATGCAGAAACGACCCCACCTTCTATTTCCTAATTCAAACATCGGCTTCCCATTTTCCCCTCTCACAAATGAAGCTGACCACCTATTTTTCTTAAAGAACCAAATGTTTTATTCTCCTCTAGGGATTGAAATTACTTCCTTCTGACCGTATAGGAGCCCGTGTTTAAATGTAACTAGTGCATCCAATATTTAATCGAGGAACCTTCATGGTAGGTATAAGGAATGCAAGGAGCCCTTCGGGTTTTAAGGCGAACGACAGAAGGGGATGGATGACAAAGAACGTCTCCGGAGAAACTGTCATCCCAAAACTCTTTGTTGCATATAATTCCTTTCATGCAAGCTCCGACCACAGATGAAGCATCTTGCCGTAACGAGCGTCTTATCTGCAGTCAAGGTGGCAGCAGATGGTCATGCGCCCATTGAACCATCGAAGCAAATCATGTCCGATCACTCATCAATGACCGAAATCCGATATGAGAGTAGGATCAGATTGTATGAGGACACCATGATAGAAGCTGTGGCTTTTATCACAAATACCCAAACTTCTTTAAGCACAGAGGTGAGCACCAACTTGAATGCGGTAAACTTGGGCAGATGTCAGCCAAGGAGCTGCTCCCATACCGTATTTCCGTCATGGCACCTGTCTCATAGCCGATGGTGCTAGTCGTAGTCTAGAAGTTTGAGCCGAGACTAAAGATCCTGTGGCGTATATATCACATTATTTTTAGTGGGTGTAGAAATCTTCATGTGAAAGGCTGGAGATTTAGCTTACTTTGGTGCCAAAATATTGGCAGGATTCAGCAATGCCGATAGTATCACCTAGGCTTATCTGCAATAAGTGATCTACAGAATAACCTACCCTATGAGCCAGGTTACAAAACGGTTATTGCTCTCCTATCTCAACCCCTCACTTCCTCTCCCCTCCTCGTCGGATTCCCCCCCTTGAGTGGAATGCAAACATACCAAAAACCATGACTCTAGCAGATAGAGGGTGATTCCCATCACCTTAGAAAAGCACAAAGCAGCCACAAATGCTCACGGGCAGCTTCTCAGGGTGTGAATGACTAAAAACTATCAGTAATATTTAAGAAAACCTGGAGAAAAAAGGGATCAAGTGATCCGGGGAATGTGTTTTCAACACTCAGAGAGTGGGTCAGCCCCTGAATTGGTCATCCTCCTAGAAATATAAGCACTAACCCTACGTAATTCAGAGGCCGGTATTTACCAGACTACGTTGTACTGAGTCCTGCGTAACCATTTGTTACAGAATCTGCTGGGGCGCATCAGGCGTACGCGACGAACCTCGTGAACCCCCTGGTGTCACTAGCTAGCGAAAGATAAACAAAGGCAGACTATTCCTTATTGCCACCTTGGGTTTTGGAGAAACGTCAGGGTGGGTAGATATCAAGTACACACTTCTCTTTGCCCATGTATGCTCTACTTCAGTCCATAAGGACTAGAAACCATATTTCCACTGGTTTATGCTTTGCCTTTTTGTCAAAAAAAAAACTGGGGCAGCACTCTAACCACTCTAACCTAGCAGTTTTTCATATTGCCCTTTCTTAAGCCGGGTATACTGCTTTTTACGATAGTTTTACCTGTATAACCTAGTATTGGACGATTGTTTACCCCATTTTCTCTATAACTTGGTGTTTACGTGCATTAAACTAGAAAGTGTCACCATACGTTGTGATATTTGTGTGCTAAACCCATTACGTGTGTCCTAGATTATATTCCTCATATAGCTCTACATATCCTAACTATCATCCCACAAGAAACCCTCATGGACAATTGGATTCTAGATTGCCTGCACATTTCATCATCCTCTTCTCAGCCAACACAAGATCGAGTGAAGTTTACGAGTGATGATCTATGATTTATAATCACTATTAATAGTTTATACTTGTTTTCCAGTTATATAAACAAGGCACTTTGGACAGTGTTAAGTCAAGCATGTATGCACAGAATGGGAATGGAAATCAAAAGCCGAGTGATCGATTATGAATTCAAAACTGATACGGTATGATATCAACACCGGCCGAAAATAAAAGGCCCCCATTTGATTTCATGAAAATTAAGCAGAAAGATTTACACCAGCACTCCCAATTTTCCCAGACAAACTTCCAATACCAGGAACGAAATGACCTCTTCTCCCAGATTGATGAAAAAGAGAATCATTTTATTTCATGAAGGTACAGGCGAAAAAAAGAGGAAAAAAAAGGACTGTTTAATTCCAACCCCCCACCACACCAAAGGAATTTTTTTTTTTTGTTAACCACCACCTACAAACACTTACGCCTTCTCCTTCTTCTCGGGCCTCATAGAAGAAGCACGACGTTTGCGTAGTTCAGAACGCTTTGCCTTCTCTTCGTGGACACGCTGGGCGAGAAGAGCCGCGTATTCGTTCTATGCTCATGTCAGTATATGTGGATATGCGATACAAATAAAGACGGCAGACTTACCGCAGCATCCTTGGAAGCCTCTGCTCTCCTTCTCTTGAGGGCGATTCTGTGACGCTTGTGTTGAAGACGCTGGGGAGTAACGAGCCTCTGGATCTTGGGAGCCTTGGTATATGGCTTCTTTCCCTCGCCCTTAGGCTGGACTTCACGACGGATAACGAACTTGCGAACCTATTTATACCATTGCGATAAGCCACCACTCCTAATATCATGCTTCCCACAACCACGGGATAAAGCAAACATACATCATCGTCCTTGGTCAAACCGAAGAAATTTCTGATCTTGGTGGCACGCTTAGGTCCTAGCCTCTTGGGATGGGGAACATCGGTCAATCCAGCAACATCACCATCGCCCTGCTTGACAACAACGAGGGAAAGGACAGCGAGATCTCCGGCGACGATACAGCCACGAACAGACTTGCGCTTCCTCTCTCCGGTCCTGCGAGGGCGATAGCAAGAGTGGCCCTTAGAGAGGAGGAGCTTGACACGAGTAGGGTGCATGACTCCCTGCTTCATAGGGAAACCTTGCTTATCGTTACCACCGGTGATCTTGAAAATGTACCCAACGAATTCCGGTCCAACACTGTCACCAGGAACTTCTTGTCCCATACGCTTGTCCATGAAGACACGGAGGCGACGATCATCTTCGATTTCGATGAGTTTTTGTGACCCGTTGGCGGGATAGCTGTAAGGCAAGTTAGCCTTGCTGGATCCACACCTTATCCATCTCCTAACTCCTATCCCGATCCATTCCTCCTAGACCTCCCCAATTCCATACTCGAGGATAATCGCTTAAAAATGCAGAGGCTGTAATGGGAGAAAGTGTAACTTACGCCTATATTTTGTTAAAAAGTTAGCCGCACATTCAAGCCAGAAACATCAAAAAATTGACGTGGAAACAGGGGGAAAAATTCTCACGATATTAAGCTTCATGTTTGCGTCGACTTTGTTGGTTTACCGGGGAAAAAGTCGGTGCGCCTGGCAGTTTGTCGATTGTCGTCGTTGGGTGATGTTGTGTGTGGTTGTTCAATTTTCGTGTGGGTCTCGCTGGTCCCGCTAGGCAGGTTCTGTGTGGGTGGTGGGGGGACTGTGTTAGGGCATGGAAAATTCAACCCTTATACAGTCTTGCTTGGCGCCCACCTTTCATCATCCCTCACTCGGCAGCCCTTGAAATGAAAATTTACCGGCTTCAATCTTCCTCTGCCTTCCAAAAGGGTAGTAATATCGTTACAGATAGTCCAGGTATCAATTCTCGCCCCGAAAAGCATTTTTACCCGGGTGGTGGACAGGTTGTAAAGCCATGACATCAAGGCCAAAAATACAAAAGCATGGTCCGTCAACCAGTTAGGGGCAAGAAGCCCCATGAAAATGGTAGACAAATAATTGAGGGACTAGGCTTGGTCTACTGAGGTATGAGATATAGCCATTTATAGTTCGTAGAGGTTCTTTCGGATTGAATATACGTAGTACATGGCAAAGCTGAATAACAAAAAAGGGCTACTTGTGTGATGGAAGATCTGTATGATGGGAATGGAGCCGAACTTTCGAAGAAATGACAGACCCGGGAAGTTGAGTGCTAGCTGCGTTCGGCTGCAGCGTTCATTTAATTCACAGGTCAAGCGTCAGTTGGTCGAAAGGGTTTCCATTAAATGGTTGAAGAATAAATTAGAGCAAAAAATTGAAGGATAGAAGCATAATTCTGAAATATCTTGCTGCATTCCCCAACATCACGTAAAGGATGAGGTCACAAGCGCATTCGTTGTGGGCAATTCAGTATGGATTGTAGGACTTTTGAAGGAGGTTGAAGTATCTAGGATTTTATCGAGATTTGGGAATAAAGTAATAAAGTTCAGATGAGAGAGTCGGTATAAAAGCGAGGGGAGTTAAAGCCAATCAGTGCGCATTCACAATCCACTAACTCCAGAGCCTATAAATATATCCAATCAATGAAGACGACCGCCACAAAGCCCAACCATTAATCCAACTATTTCGAAACACAGGAACAATGTTGGTAATTTTTTTAGTCCCTTATCCAGCGCAGGGTTTGCTTTTATTTTAGAAGAAATTGATACAAAAAACCCCAATGAACCATATCTCCAAACCAAGATACCAATTAACGGTAAGATTCTGCAAAAAAAACCATTAGCATCCACCACCAAATCCTAACCTCCATTTCCGGAATGTACGTACTCTGGTATCTCGCTCTGGCACCTGGACCACCAAACTTCTTTGGCTCACATCGTCTGTTATCGGCAACAAGCAACGAACGGTCGTACAGAATGAGGGCCTGCTTCAACTGGTTCTTGCTGTGCTCGTCGACAAACTTCTGGTAGTAGGCGACAATCGACTTGGCGATAGCCTGACGGATAGCGTAGACTTGCGAAGTGTGACCACCTCCGGAGACACGAACACGGATATCGACTTCGGCGAATCTATCAAGACCGACGATCAAGAGAGGCTCATAAACCTTGAAACGGAGGATCTCAGGCTTGACGAGGTTGAGGGGGGAGCCATTGACCTTGACGAGTCCACGACCTTTCTAGTGGGGTGTTAGCTGTAGTTTGAAGAGGGAGGAGAGCTGTATGGAGGTGGTAGGACCTTGCAATGAGCGACAGCGGTTGCTAGAATTCAAGTTAGCATCTATACCAACTTCCTCGAATTTAATCTCCACTCCAAGCTTGAGGGGATTTCTGCAGGAGCCCATACCCGTCTTCTTTTTGCCGAAGCACTGAACAGATTGAGTTGGAGTCGCCATCGTGAAAAATTCGTTCGTTATGGTTCGAGCAACGGGATGGTGTGTTGGGACGATAGGGTGGCTGGCTACTGGGTGTTCTGTCGTCTGTTGTCGTTGAGGTTGAATATTTCGTGATAGTGAAATTCCTGTTGCAGTTCGCCGTATGCTGTGTGGGTGGTTGTCACGGTCACAGGGCACAAACCCTAACACAAACTTAGTTGAGCCTCAAAGGCCCTCGGCACAGTTTGGGGTGAGAACCCATTGGCGAACCCCAACTGCAAGTCCCCCGCTCCCGCAACTCGAAATAAATCTCCGTAACTCAGCATGCTCTACGCCTTTGGGTCCAATGGGCGGGGGCAATTATCTCTTGGCCACCTCGAGGACGCCCACACACCTACTCCCTGTCTAATTCCTTCGTTATTTCCATCCATTCCATCACGCAAGATCGCAGCCGGTGGGAATCATACAGTTCTTCTCTTTCCCTCTGGCGAATGCTTTGTTGCTGGAGATAATACCGAAAACCAATGCTGCCTTCCTTCAGCCACCTTTCCTTCGCTAACTACCTTTCATCCTCTAAGCAATGACCATCGATGGGAACACGTTTCTGCAGGATGGAGCTTCACAGTTCTAATCGACTACGAAGGGAAAGTATTTGTTTCTGGAAACGGTCAGAAAGGAGAATTAGGACTCGGCGAGCGGCTTCACGATGCAATATTGGAAGAAATTACAGACTTTTCGCCTGGAAAAGTGGTCCAAGTGGCGTCTGGGATGGCACATACACTCCTATTAACAGCGTCTGGGGATGTATGGGGTTGGGGAGCTGGACGAAAAGGACAACTCGGGGAACCTGCCCAATCGATAGTATCCAGGCCCAGGAAGGTAGAAGTTGGATTTTCCGTCGGCAAATTAGATTGCGGGAAGGACTTCAGTATTCTAGTCAACAGAGACAATCCTCAACGCATTGAAATTTTAGGGAATGATAGGTACCAAATCGGACCTTCACTCGCATCATGGCGCGGAGCCGAGATACTCGACATTCAAGCGTCGTGGAACGGTGTTTACCTACTCGAAACCTCCGGTACTATCAAAGCATCGGGAAAAAATGACAGAGGCCAACTCCCACCTCCGAACCTCGAGAACGTAACGGACATGGCGGTGGGCAGTGAACATGCTCTTGCTATCACAGAAGACAAAACCACAAAAGAGAGAAAGATAATAGCCTGGGGTTGGGGAGAACATGGAAATTGCGGGAAGCCTGGGGGTGGAGATGTTGTTGGCGAGGTTTTTGCCTTAGATATCCCGACTCCCGAGAACGTACGGATCGGAGCAGGATGCGCAACCAGCTTCATCTGGGCGGAGGAATAACTTTTTGGACCGGGTTTACGATATTATGACATCGGAGTTTGGGACTTAATACAAATATTTATTTTAGCCTAAATTCTTTTTCAGATAGCTTTCTTTTCTCTTAGCGACATCCAATACTCGAGTACATGGCGTATGATAAAGTAATTCTTTATCGCAAATCAATTAGTCAAACCTCGCTGTCCCGTATGAAATGCCGTGAATTCAGAATTTTCTTACAACAAAACTTGACCCGTTGTCCCGGATCACTCGTTGAACCGGACAGATTCTTCGGATTTTGGTCATCCGGGATAGCGAGGTGCGACTGTAATCAGTTAATCAATCCCATACAATGCCATACCGGTACCGTAACCACTCTACCATACAAACCGGGAGCAATTCCGGCCTCCACACCCCCAAATCCTCATCTACCCCGAGATATCATATCACATCACATTACAACACCGGTGAACAAACCGATCTCCAATCGCCAAATTGCCTTCCCTCCTCCACCAATCAACAAACATGAAACACCCGCCATTTTTCCCCCTCCCCTGCCCCGCTAAACTTAAGGCCTCCAATGACAAATGCATCATCACAAACAATCACTCGAGAAAACACTCCTTCCTTCCTTCCTGACTCAACTTCCCGAAACTTTCAGCAAAAGTACGGTAAAAAAGTCGAAACACAACAAACAACAAACAAACAAGTAAACAAACACTTTCCAACCACCCTACCTCCCTAAGCGTACGGTACGCTCAAACACTAACGCCAGCAGCTCAACTCGCCTGAACCCTAACTTCCCCCCCCCCCCTTTTTCGCCGCTCTCGCTCGCACAGCGTTACCGTAAAGCATATCATGGCTCCCAACAACCCGCCCCCCCTCGACCACTCCCTTCCCGCGGGTACAGTACAGTACAGTACAGTAGCCATTACCACTACGGGTAAGTTCAACACCCCTCTAAGACACCGCTTTGATACTCTACTCTACTCTACCGAAGCGTAATCTGTGCGTTGGCAGGAACAGGCTTCCTGAATTGAACTGTTGGTACTGCAGCATACCTATCATACCGTGTGGGGAAAGTCGTGCCCGGGTGGAGTGGACTTGAAAAGTTTAGTTTGGCTGGAAGTGAAGGGAATGAAAGGAAGGGAAGGGAAGGGAAGGAAGCTCGGGTGCTTGGGGGAAAAGGGTGGATTAGGTGGGTGTAGATCCGTGGGTTCTTTTTTTTTCTTTCTTTCGCTTTTGGAGGTTTATGTATGATATGGGTTGATACGGAGGAGGTATCATACTGTACGGTAGCTAGGTCAGGGGGAGGTTACAAGTATATTAGTGATATCTCGCTAGTCTAAGGTAGGGGATTGGCACAAGTGTCTAAATAACAAAGTGATAATGCTGCCGATGATGATGATGGTGATGCAAAGAGGAGGATCAAACCGGAAACAAACGCTGGTATAATAATGTAAAACACTGTGATATACTTATTGTAAGACTAGATATATGATGATGGTATTTATAAACAAATTCATTGAATAAAGGATGCATGAATGGATGAATGGTAATAGTAATGATGACGATGCTAGTGTCACTCCGACAAGAAAAACAACCAAATCCCCCCATTCTATCTGTGCAGGGTCAATGAAAATGACTAAAAACAATACATTCGGAAAAAATTCGTTTGCCCCGTAATCATTATTAGCCACCAACGATGGACGGTGGTGAGCAAACAGATGAGAAAGAAGAAAAGGAAAAACCCATCAAAGAAACCACAATTTTTTTATAAAGGCAATGAGGGAGAACAAACGTCCGATGAGAACATGAAATACAGAAAGGAATCGTTGAGGTATACTCCCTCCAGCAGCTATAAAAAATAGACTACTGGGTAAATGGGAAATACAGATATTTGGTCAAGAAAGAAGAAAAACTTTAATCCCCGAGTGCTTTCCTGAGATCGTGCCATCTATTCTTGAGAAGATCATAATCCTCGTTAACCTGTACACAAAAATTAGTGAGAGCCCACATTGAATCGACATAGCATGACCCACAGTAGCTAGTTGCATCTTCGTGCCTACCAAATCCTTTTCCATCTCTAACATGCTCTCTTCTAGATTCTGGTTTTCCGTATGCACTTCTAGATTCCGTGTCATGAGCTTGTCCATTTCTTCCTTAAAACGCTGCTCTATCTCTTGTGGTTGTTTGTCGACGATTTCTTTCAATCCTTCGACTTTTGCTTTGAGAACCTCGTTTTCATCGGCTAGCTGGTCATTCTGGACCTTTAAACCAACCTCACTGCTAGCGATTCTGACGTATTCTCTGTTCAGCTCTTCATTCTGCTCCTCTAGTCCTTTCACCTTGATCATCAAACTAGCGTTCATCCTCCGCAAAGTGTCAAGTTCCATATCGTGTTCCCTCTTCGCCCGCATTATCTCATCCCATTCCCCCTCGTAGCGGTCAAGCATGTCTTGCGTAATCTTGACAGCACAAGCGTCCTGGACCATTTGGTTGGCTCTATAGAAATCCTTTTCACCACCATTTCCGAAAAATCCTGCCTCCTTAACACTCGTTGCGCTCGGCGTAGTATCGAGATAAACATCGAATAGTCGTTCTTTCAGAAAAGGCCCCAGTGTATCAAATCCCATTCCGATTAAAGTCTCCGCATTTTTGCCCATGAGGACGATCCCAAATTTTAGGATCGGTCCTTCAAGACCCTCGCTGAATAAGAGATCAAACACCCTCAATACTAGTTGCAATGGAAATTTGTATGTGAATAATGTAAGAAACCATTGAGCTGCGTAAAGTGAAGATTCGATGCCTTGGCGTTTGAGGTGAATCGCAAGCCTAGGTTGGTAATCTTCCAGGATACGATCATATTGGAAAAGCCGGAGTTCGAGGCCTTTCATCTTTTCTTGAAACATGGTTCGGAGTTTATACTTGTTCATGAGCTTAACAAATACACAAAACGCTTCTTCTTCGGCCATCTAATCGGGCGTAAACGTTTAGCATAATAGCACTCGGGCGATGGTTGTGGAAACATTTCAAGGAGGGATTACTTACGTTCAGTAGTAGCACCGTAGCAATAAACGTCATGCCTTGTGTATATCCTACTTCAGGATCAAACAAGGCATATGCTTTACAAACACCCATTAAGGCCTTCTGGTCAACCTTATACTTTCCGAAGCTCGTCCTTTCACCTAAATCCCTCTTGATAACCTTTTCTAACTGAGCAACGGTTTTTCCCCAAAAGCCGTCAGGCCTTTTGACACCCGCAGGATCGAGCTTCGGACTTGTAGCTGAGCCAAGCTTTGGGGAGGATGATTGGCTGGAAGGAGAAGGATCCCAAAGCCAATGGCTGCCGAATAAGATCCGGGCATCCTCAGCTGTTGCAGTTCCCGGGAGAGCGATCACATCCTGGTAAGCTGATTCAAGCTCTAGGGATTTACTAGCGGCCATGCTTTGCCAAACAGTTCCTCGAAGGGTAGGAGGGATGCCCGCTTGAATCGCCCGATTGAGCTCACTTGGTTTCTCTGCAGCAACCTTATAAGAATCATCAACAACGGCCTGCCAGAGATCCCAATCAATCTCTTCCTCTTGGTTACCATTCGATCCTGGTATTGTACTGTCTTCGGGGGCGGGTGAACTCCCCATGCCTGTACCGATGGCTGCCGTAGATGATACTGAGCTTCTACTTCCAACTTCCTTGGCATTCTCATCATCAGAGGCTACAGCAGCTCGCTCACGCGCTTCCCTAAGCCTTCTGAAACTTTCTTTTAAAGTCTGTGTTCCTCTTAAAACTGCGTCCTTTTCCTTTTCATCTCCTCTGTTGGACTCCATTCTGTTTAACAGTAATTCACTGTTCATCTGTGTTGCAACTGCGGAAGGGGCGAATAGGGATGCTACTGTCGCAATCGAGGAAGCGGTGGCTCTTCTGGAGCTTGATTGAGGTGGTGGTGGTGGTGGTGGTAGTGGTGGTGGAGTGACCGCTGGGCTGTTATTAGAGCTTGAACGAAGCCAGCTAAAAGGGGACCTTCTTGGGGGAGCAGTCTTCGGGGGTACTGGAGGTGGAAGGGGGGGTGGAGGAGCTACGATTTCTGCCGAGGAAGAGTTTCTGGGGGGCAGAGCGGGCTTGGAAGTCGTGGTAGAGGCTTGAGAACTGGTTGTTGAGGATCTAGAAAATCTATTCGCAATGGATTCGACTATCGAGGCCGAAGCCGTAGGGGCCATGGGCACGGTTTCTGCTTGGGTCATTGGCTCGTTTGTTGGAGGAAGCTCGTCCATGAGTGATACATCATCTAGAGAGGTTGTTGATATGCGGCGTTGACTGAGAGGAGACTTTGCCGGTGGGAACCCGCCTTCATTTAGAGACCCGTTTGCAGTAGTTGCGGGAGTAATTGACTGTTGGCTGTGACGTTTATTTGTTGTTGTCGGGGAGGTAACAGAAGCTGAGTCTGAGCCCTGAGCATCTTGCTGAGAGTGACGAGAGGATGTTGTTGACTGTGATAGCCGGGTTAAAGGGCGTACAGGAGCTGCTGGAGTGACTGACTCCTGTGCCTCCGCAAATCCGTCGTCCGAACTTAATTCCTTTAAGTTTGATAGAGACATGTTAGCTGGAGAAGGAGAAAATTTTGGCATTTGTTGCCCTATATCCTAATGAAGCAATAAATATGTAATGGCAGTGTGATAGACAACCGGAATAGGGAGAACAAGGTAGATGAACATGAGAGAAGCAGACTTCAGGGCGGACAAGATTTCCAAGGGGCATGGGGAAAGGGGGGGTTTTTTTTTAATAAGGGAGTCCTGGGTTTACGAACCTCTATATCATCCTCGTCCTCGTCCTCTTCGTCCTCATTCTCATCATCATCATCGTCATCTTCGTCCTCTTCCTCACCACTCTCGTCGTCACTGAGCCTAGTTGAGCTAGATACAGTAGAGTCTTTTTTCAAATTCTTTTCGACTTCCGGTACTTTGGTTTTTGGACTAACAGGTCCAACTTCTTTCGTCTTGTCATGATCGGGCATCTCGTTAGGTGGCACGAGTGCTAGAAGTACAGTACTGTATTGTACTGACTGCTAGATTTGGTTTTTGTTGTAGTCGATAAACACAAGCGAAGTTGTCAGGGGAATGCGAACTATCTGAGAAGATAAAAGTCTAAGGGAAGATGTAAATTTAGGTAATAAAAAGGGACAGTCTGCAGTGAAGCCCGGTGTGAATTAAAAAGGATTGTAAAAGGTCGTAGTGTTCCCCTGTAATCTCCAATCCCCTTAGATATTTATTTTTGAATGGGCTGGACAAGATGATGAGTGCACTCCGGCTTGTAGCACAAGACCGTTGCTGTGCAGTTATTTTTGAAGAGGTGTCCAGTTGAAATCCCCTCCGGAAACGGCAGGCTCACGAAATCCTTCAACAAAGTGGTGTGCAAGAGGGCAGTATACGGCCAGCCGGTAAGGACAAGGATATATTAGGTATCCGGATTGTTCTGGAGTGGGAGAGAGAGGGGGAGTTCACGCTCCGGGGGGAGGGATGGAATGGAATAGAGGGAAAGAGCAGGAAAGCTCCCAGATTTCTTAGTCAATTTATCTCCGGGGGTGCTGTTAACATATATTTCTGGCTACATTCGGCTGGGAATCGGTGAGACAAGCAAAAACACGCGGTGCGGTACGCCGGGTCTTGAACTGGACCACCGCAGCGGGAAAGGGACGGAAAGAAGCAAGGGTGAAAGGTATACGAGTCTACGGTAGTTAAGAGGTACCGTAGCGTAGCCTAGAAGCCAGAAGTAGCAACGGTCTGAACGGTATGGGTTGAGTCTATGAGCAGAAATGGGCATGAACAGACATAGCCGGAGCACTGTACGGCATCGTATTATTCTACACAAGAGGATAAGAATATTGAGTTCTGGTCAAGATGAGCTTGTACCGTACTAGATTTTTAAAGGGGAGCGGTGGCAGTGCACAGTATTGTACTGTAAACAAACAAAAGAGTTGGATACGGATGCTTTGTTGATTGAAGTGGGATGCATGATGAAAGGGTCAGGCCTGAGCTATGAACCTATCATGGTAATCGTACGGTGAATTACGGCGTCGTCGGATAGGGGCCAAATGGAAAGCGTGCGTCTAATTAGTGCCTGTCAAACATGATGGTGTTTGTATTATACTTGCTCGCACGGATAAAGCTATTGAGCCAGTAAGGAACTTTTGCATTAGAATATTGTGATGTAAAATTAATAGATACAGCATCATATTATGGTAGCCTAACGGTGGACTACCGCTTGGTACTGGCATTGGACTTTGTAAGAGTTATCAGATAAGATCAGATTAGAGTAGGAGGGATTGGATTAAGAGAGGGAGTGAACTGTACTCGAGTAGAGTGTTAATTGGATAGTCTAATTATGTCTACTCGAGTAGAAACAACATGACAGAGGGGACAACGAACAGCCCTACCAAATTCCATGTTTGCCACCCAATTTTTGGTGTATTGCTCGCCGTCCCCCTCTGTTTGTTGCCCCCTCCCATACGTTACTGGTTGCGGAAGCTGATACTGGATAACGAGTTACGATACGAGTATCATTTTGGAGGCTATTTTATCGTGCCGCTTACAGTATTGTGCCGTAAAAGTGTACTGATGGTGCTCTAATGTACGCACTTACAGTATTTATATCTGAATCGCTATTGGATCTGCTCGTATTGCTTTTATCTCATCCTACAACTGCCATGGCCTACAAGTGCCGTATCGCTGATCAGAGGGGAAGTCTGCTTGGGGATGGTATCATACTTGTGCCCTCGACAGTACTGTACAGTCGCGACAAGGTAGTAACCGGACAAGACAAGAATTACTTATGTGCGATCTGGGTCAAGACAGCAAAAATAATTCTTGTCTTGTCCAGTTACTGCCTTGTCGTGACTGTATACAGTATCCGTACGGTAGGTGGCAAGCTATTGAAAAGATCCCCGATGGATACTGTACAGTACAAGTTGCAAGTATACGATAGGACAGAATCCCCTTCAATCCAGCACCATACCCTATTTCTGCTTAATGAAATGGGACGGGAGGGAAAGGTTGGTCAACTTCGATAATATGGGCTGGTCTACCTACGATTGGAGATAGAGGGGAAAAAAATTCAGGTATCATAATATTATTATTGTAAACAGGCTGGAAATTTAAAGGGCATTGTATGATAACTCCATGTAAATGTAGACCATGTACCGTATGTAGGTTACGAGCAGAGCAGCGGGTTGTGTGTAACAAACCCCCGTCGTCACCGTTACTTGTGGTTGCCTCGTCTTTAAAATGATGACTGCTATCCTCAGTTACCCTCAATCTAACCAGCTCTCTCTGCTCTAAACCATCACCTCTCCTTCCCCTCCATCGCACATCATCACCACAACCCCCGCTCTTTCTACTTCCACCCCGCTCTCATTGATAGAATAGTCCAGCAATCTGGAGACCTGCACTCTCCTTCAGTCTGTTCTGTTCTTTGACGATTCCGATCTATTTTCCCTTACAAACCTCTCCCCCCACTAATCTTTTCATACTCCAATTAAATACCCTCCCCTACAATTCTCCCCACTCTTTCTCCCCATTTCTACGTGTTACGAACTTACTGACTACCCTTCTACCCTTCTAATAATAAAGTCCTGTGTTTTAGTGATATCTGTTATTTTTTCTCTTCTCGAATTTCCGCTCCCAGTCAAGTCCACGGGAACGTCTGTTGGGCTGTTGGGCTGTTGGCACAAGGCTGGCCTGACGTGACGCAAGCGAGCGGAACAAACTTTCAAGAATCGTGAATACACTGGTACATTGTCTCCTTTTTATCTACGGGTCCATCGTGCAGCTTTGTGATAAGAATAATTTCTAACTTTGGGTTCGGAAAGAGTGTTGTTCGTCATTCATTGCGATTAGGATTTCAAAAACAAAAAGCTATCAACAACACCGTTTCCAATCATGAAAATCAAGAAGACTGCTACGGCCAAGCATGAGGCCACTCTCGTGAGTTATACGCTCTTTCATCCACCTTATCTCTTTCTTTATTCTTCGATTCTGTCTTCAGATATCTTCTTGCATGCTTGGTAATGGTTCGCGACGGTGCGCTAACACAATGACCTCATGTCTTAGTCTCCCTTTCTTAAGTCATTCATTACCACTGCTACATCAATCCCTATAGCAGAGCTTTTACCATTTCTTTCAAAGTTTCCCGTGCATTGGCCGTTCCCTCGTGGCGACTTGTATCACTGGATAGCCTTATTGAATCGATTCGACTCTATTTTGGAAGAGCAAGTAGAAAAATATAAGCTCAAAGAAGGGCCTCAAACAATATCATGGGAACGTCAAGATGAAGAATTGGTCATTGGGATTTTGAAGTTTAGTAGGATGCTTGTCGAGAATTGTGGGAATCGAAGTCTCTACGGCAGCAGTGCGGTACGTCTTATTTACAGTTTATCGTTTGTTTGGATATTGAAACTGACTTTTCACAGTTTATGGGCGACCTGCTCAATACAACTTCCCTGGATGTTTTAGAGGCGTCTTTACGTCTTGGCTCTCGTCTCGCTCAGAGATACCATACCTCTCGAACCCGTGGTGCTAGCCAGTCTACTAATGCTGTTCTGCTTGCTTCGCATTACAATATTAATCTTGACAAGGTCGCAAAACTAGCTACTCCCTTTCTTAAGAGCATAGCGGTCACCAGTTTAGCTTCTTCCAGCAAGAATGTTTCCACAAAGGCGGTAGTTCCAGTCTATGCCAATGATCTTGCGAGGTTGGCGAGAGATGAGAGACCTATAGATAGTGCGGAGGTCCTGGGTGGCAAAGGCAAAGGCAAAGCCTCCGAGGGTCGGGAAGGATCTTGGGAAGAGTGGGGAGGTGCTTATGTTAGTTACTATGTTAGTCCTACTACGCAAAAAGCAGTAACTGTTCCAGGACCGGGAGCTGGCTTTGTCCCTAAAGAGCCCGTCACACCTACCCCAGCTCGAAGGACCTCGTTGCATCACGGCCATCAGACACCTGGATCTGCCCATCATAGGAGACGATCCACCGACGACGCTATTGCTGATTCATCTGACCCCGCTGTCACGGGGGGTATACAGACGCTGGAAATTCCATATAGCCAAATCAAGGCTGCGCCAAACCTTGAAGATATTCTTAAATCGACTTTACCTGAGATACCTGTCGATACTCATTATGACTTGTTACACCGCCTTCGTGTTGCTTCGGCTCTCGCTGGGACAACGGAAACAAGAAGACAAATTTTGGGGATCCGGATACTGGCACTGACAAATCTTGCGTACGTCTATTCTGAAAACCAGTTCACAACCAAGATATTACAGCCAGACCAGGATGAGCCTCGAAGATTCCAATTGGTATATCAACTTGCAGAGTTAGTCCATAGCGGTGATACAAAAGGAGCATCGGGAGATGGAAAAGAAATTCCGAGATGGCTTCAAACGTTGGCTTTAGGAGGCTTAGAAGCTCTAGCGAGGCACAAAAGCAAGACTGCAGATGTCTGTGCCGCGCTAAGTGTTAATGTCAACCATGGGGTGTTACTCTACGTTGTTCGAAAAGCTGTGGAAGAGTTGGCTATCGAGAAAGATGAAAACGAACACGATAAAGAGGCTGAGGAGTGGCGGGAAGCTTTGTTTACCTTGGTGGGCTATTTGCCGACTACCGCGCATGCTGGATCTTTGCTTGTATCTGCTGGTCTTATTCCCATCCTGGTGGAGCTCTTGCAGTTACGTACTAAGAAGGCCCTTCGGAACATTCCGAAGGCTGTTGGTTTTCTTGACTCGCTAATCTACAATGTCCAAAACGCCTTCCTGGCTTTGGCTAGTGCGAAAGGCTTGGATGTTGTAGTAGATCTTGTCTCAGATGAAGTGAAGGCGGGTTTAGCGGAAGCTAACACTGGGAAAGGAATCCCTGATGAATATAAGAGTTCGACGACCGACTTCAAAATTGGATTTTATCGTCAACAGACTCTCAAAATGGTTTTCAAGTTTATGCAGCACATGATGGCCCAATCTGGAGGCAACGCAGATCGATTGCTGAGAAATCTAATTGATAGCCCGAAATTGCTCAGCGCCTTGAAAGTAGTGATCGATAATGGAACTATATGGGGAAGTAATATCTGGAGTACGGTTGTTGCCATAGTTAGCGCCTTCATCCATAATGAGCCTACTAGTTACGCTGTCATTCATGAGGCTGGTTTAAGTCATGCATTGCTGGAGACTGTTACAGGAAGATCTGGCTTGGCTGAGGAAGAAGCAAAAAGGAAGAAGGACGAGGAGGATCGGGAGGCTGTGGTAGACAACGCGAGTACGGCAGCCACTGCGGATGCGGATGATGAACCTATGGAAGAAGGCTCTACTCCTGGCGAGTCTAATGACAAGGGAAAAGGCAAGGAGGGCGAATCGTCAGAGGATCGGAAGAAGGATTTACCACCGAGACTGCATACTCCTGCCGCAGGTATCATGCCTTCGATAGATTCTATTGGGTCGATTCCAACGGCATTTGGCGCCATCTGTCTTAATGCATCGGGCTTAGCGTTATTTCAGACTTCCGGGGCATTGGAGACTTTCTTCGAGATTTTCGAGAGCGCCGATCACGTTAAATGCCTAACCGAGCATGAATTGGCTAGTGTGCTAGGTAGCCAATTTGATGAATTAGTACGACACCATCCTGTTCTTCGGGAGAATGTTATGAAAGTTGTCATCGAGATGCTACAGAGAGTCGAAATCCTCGGCAGGAAATTCGCCGAGGAGAAGGGAATGGGGGCAAAGCTATGGATTGAGGACGGATATGGCGGGATGGTGGTCGCTGGGGGAAGGAAAGCGTTGGTTGGGGGAATTCACAAACACTCACTAGAGCCCGCCGCGGGTTCTTCAGCGAAATCCCAGGGGGGTGATGAAGAAGACGTTGAGATGGGAGACGCCGACGTTGTGCTCCCCACACTTACTTTCGGAGAGACCAGTCCGGACGGTGCACCCAAGGACGAAGTTGTTGCTTTGAGTGATATTATTGACGAGGATGCCGAGGATGCCGACAAAAACCAACCCTCCATCGTTAACTTTATCGATGCTGCTGGCAGATTTCTGGAAGGATTTTTGGCAAATGCGAATCTCTCGAAGGATTTTATTAAGCGTGGGGGTCTAGACTTTTTGCTTGACTTTTACACTGTTCCCAGCTTGCCTTACGATTTCGCTACCAGTCAGGCCAATCAAATGATGAGCCGCGTTCTCCAGGTTTGCAGCGAGAACAGCCCTTCAGTGACGGTTGCAGCGACTCTAAAGCATACCCAAAAGGCCATCGATCAGCTACAACCGCTACTTAGGCATGACAAAAAAGAGGCATTCTTTGCTCCCTTAACTGACCAAAAAGCCACTATTCTTCCCTCCCGTCTCCAAGGAGGGATCCCTGCCCAAGACGAACATCGGGCGACGGCATCCACTGGCGAGGGCATTGTTGAAGGAGTTGAAGCAATTCAAGCAAAGTTGTCTCAAGATGTTAGACCTAGCGGCACTAAACTCATTAAAGATCTAGTCACAGTACATTCGCTTTGTTATCTTTTACAAGAGCTTTATGGCCAGCCTCTTTTCAACGTCCGGCTAACTCTGTCAATATTTATGCAACCTGAGAATGAAGCGATTGTTTCGAACCTTGGCGCCCTACACCGGATGTGTGTTTGGGAGGAAATACTACTTCAAAATACCATACCAGATACTTGGAACGAAGCCACTAGGGTTAAGAACTCTGCGGGTGCAGCAGCCGCTAGTATCGAAGAAGAGGCTGTTCCTGCTGTTGTTACGTCGGCGGAGAGTCAGCCCCAAAATCCGAGATCGCAAGATGAGCAGAAAGAAGCCGAGAAAGCTGTTGTGGAGAGAGATGGGAAGACGCCATGGTTCAGAAATGTCAAGACAATAAGATTTCTCATCAGCCAAATTCCTTCAAGTATTACTCCGTTTTTGCAAGGTAAGCCTCCATTATGCATGCTCCTCGCCCACAAATTTGTACTAATTCGGTGTTTACAGGCCTTGCCAGAAGCCTCATTTCTAGGAGGAGTGCCGATCTGCTTCACAAACAGCACGCTTTTAAAATTGCCGAGGCCATTTCTGAGTCCATGTATGATCATTTGACATGGAAGAGACTAGGTACAGTTAAACTATCCACAGTCGGAGAAATATTGCTAACAGCTATACAGATAGCAGTAATTCAATCACAGACAAATACGGGTATTGGATTGTAATGTTAACCTCTATTACTTCACTCTTACTTGAAGGTAAGCAGTCTATTATCCTGTTACCCGTCTGCCCAATTACTAATTTTGAGTATAGAAAAAGGAAGCGGTCAAGTTATCACTATAACTTTAGTTACATTCAAACAAAATAATGGGATAAAAGCCGTGACCGATATACTGGAGACCTTTTGGAGTGAGGTTCGGGATTTACCCGCTCTTGGAGACGCAGAACAAATCGGGAAAGATAGCCATCAGAGAATGGCACACGCATACGGAGGCATCAAGATCATATTGTCTTTGTTTACTCACTTGGTCTCAAACAAATCTGTCTTGGATTCCTCACAAACCGTTGCACTTCAGACTCGTGAACGCTCGAGTGATACACCTCGTCCTGATTTCTTCAACCCCCATCAGTTCCTCGTGGATCTTAGGGCCAGTATTCTCCCGGTGGTTAGAAATATGTGGGATGCTAGTTCTATAGAAAAAGCCTCTTGTTCTATTGTTAAGTCTGTTATTGAGATTCTTGGGATCGTGCTTAAAGCAGACAACGAGAGCGGTGCATTTACTCGGAAAGAGTTGGAGAAGAAAGGAAGGCTGTCAAATACGATCTCATGGAGGACAATGGAACCAAATGAAGAGGGGATCAGGCAACTTGTTGAGATGGGGTTCACACGGGAAAATGCCATGGCTGGGCTTTTGCGAGGCAATGGTAACATTAATACTGCCACCGAATGGCTCACTTCTCAAGGAGTTAGGACTCCTCAGCGCGGCAGCCAAATATCTGCTTCTAGTTCTAGACCCCTAACCGCTGAATCCCATTCTACCGATGAAGAGGGAACTGATGTCGATGCGGCTAGAGAAGAACCTGCCATCCCAGCACAATCGGAAGAGGCAGTTGAAGGGGGCACAACAGCTACTGAACCAGTTATGCCTCCTCCCGCGCCGCCTGCACCCACTGTCGACACTGGAGTTCCTCCGGTCGATGATGGTGTGGTTGCAATGAATATCGACGAGTCCAATGTTCAGACCACACCTCCATCGGGCGAACCCCAAGCTAGTGGATCCATTGAGATTCCCCCGTCTGCCGTTGAAAAGGGCAAGGTTAAAGAGGATGAAAAGGTCGAACCGCCAGTTGTAACAATTGAGGATCTGGATGAACTTAGATCTACTATCCGCGAGAGCCTTATTGATCGCTCTTTGGATGTTCTTCGTGTCCATTCAACTGTCACCTTTGAGCTCTCGTCCCTCCTCACCAGCGCCTTTGGTAAAGCTTCGGAATCGCCGGATGCTAGGAAGGAGGTTGCTTCAACAATACTGCAATCATTGATGTCTCTACAAGCAGATGACCTTCGACCTTGCGCCAAAACTATAACATCAACTTCTCATCTTCTCGGGCTTATCCTTCAAAATCAAGACTTCTTTGACGCCTGTTCAGAGGACCTCAAAGAACAAATTCCGGTTCTCATTGGGTTTATTAAAATGAATACGGGAGAACCTGCTCCATGGATCGCTAGTATCTTGTTGGTCGTGGAAAAAGTCTTGTCAGAATCAGCGCAGCCAAAGAGAGTTACTTTTACATCACCTCCTAGCGATCAGGAGCCAGAAGATATCGCCGAGTTGAACTCTTATAAGATTTCTGATGAGGATCAGTCGCTAATTTTCGAAGCTGTTATGGCTGTGATTTCGGATATCGGCAAAGATGAGGCTTTACCTTTGGCTGTGGCCCGTGTTCTGGTGTTACTCACACGGAAGAGGGAGCTCGCAATTCGAATGACCGAAAAGAACAATTTGCGGCATCTATTTCATATGCTACGTCGCCAAGCTGGTCTGAGAACAGAGCGTATCCAAGCGTCTATAATGCTTATCCTTCGGCATATCATTGAAGACACGGAAGTGCTCAAAGCAATTATGAGGAATGAGATCCGCACATGGTTCCAGTCGCGTGGCTCCCGTCAAATTGATACCCAGTCTTTTGTCCGGCATAACCACCATCTTGTCTTGAGAGACCCGGACGCATTTGTTGAATTGGTTAATGAGCTTTGCAAATTGACAAGATACGATCCACATTTAAGAAGTCAACAAATTGCAATCAAGGAAACAGAACGCCCTAAATCCGAAACCGAATCGAAACCAGAAGCCGAATCAGACCCACCAAAGGAGACCGAAGGATCGCAGGCCAAAGAGAAAACCGAAGATAAGGAAATGGTCGATAAGCCGAAACCCGCGGTTGAAGTTAAACCACCTGGGCTAGAAAATCCTGACGGAGTAATTCACTTCCTTCTTACTGAACTTCTCGCTTTCAAGGATGTAATAGACAATCCTTTCCCTCCAAATCCTCCAAAAGAGGATATTACATCGGCGCCAATGGATGTCCAAATGGAACAGGGAGAGTCTACGGGGAAACCTGCTGAGACTCCGCAAGCAAACTCCGCCTCTAAACCAGAAAAACCCGAATTTAAAGCCGAGCAGCACCCTATATTCATTTACCGATGCTTTATCTTGCAAGCTTTAACCGAATTACTATCTTGTTATAATCGTACAAAGATAGAGTTCATCGGCTTCTCTCGCAAAGCTTTACCAAGGGAAGCGATTATGCCGTCGAAGCCAAGATCTGCAGTCCTGAATTACCTGCTTAACGATATCATTCCTCTAGGGACGTTGATACATACAGAAGACATTGCATACAAAAAGCGGGCGACAACATCACAATGGGCAATTTTGGCTATTGTTTCCTTATCCGCTCAGACTGGGGAGTCTTCCAGCACTGAAGATGAATCAAGCCTTCTTTTTGTCCGAAAATTCATCCTTGAGAGTGCGCTCAAGGCTTTTAAGGATGCTTCTTCCTCTGTGGAGCCATTAGATGCGAAGTATTCGAGGATGATGAGCCTTACCGACCTGTTTTTCAGAATGCTGTCTGCGCGGCCCAATCACAATCATTCACCAAGCAGTGCGCTTTCGGAAAAATCTCAACAACAAATTGCTCGGATCATGTTTGAAAAGAATTTCATTGCAGCCTTGACTGGATCCCTTGCTGACATCGACTTGAATTTCCCCTCGGCGCGAAGGGTTATCAAATACATTCTTAGGCCGCTTAAACTGTTATCAAAGACGGCCACTGATCTTAATGAGATTTCTAGTATATCGACACCTGGTGCCACGGATGAAGACGAGATATCGACGGCTACTTCTATTTCAGATATCGAGGATATGCGGGAGGAGACTCCAGATCTTTATCGGAACTCCACTCTCGGTATGTTTGAGGGCGAAATGGTTGATGATGAGCATAGCTCCTACGATGAAGATGACTACGATGACGAGATGGATGACGACGAGATGGAATTGGAGGAAGAAATGGAAGAAGAGGGTGATAGTGAAATTAGTGATGAGGAAGACGAGGAAGGGGGTGAGGGTATGGATGTAAGTGACTGTTTTCCATTGATACAATCGGACAGAAGCTAATAGCATATAGGTTGAAATCGTCGTTGAAGCAGGGCAGGAGAGTGAAGACGACGACGGCGATGATGACGACGACGAAGACTCGGATGATATAGACGATGAAGTCGAAATCATAGATGAAATGGCCCAAGATCAAGTTCATTACGGGAGCGGCGATGAAGACGACTGGCAATCGGAGGGCAGTGAAGGTGAAGAGGATCAGGGGGATGAAATACTGCCCGACAATGGCATTGAAGCGATTGTCCGTGCTCCCGGGGGATCTGATGAGGCACCGGAACCTGGCTACGAAGATCGAGATGATGGATTTATCGATGATGATGCAGAGGAAGATGATGAGGACGATGATGATGATGACATGGATGAAGAAGCCATGATCCAAGAAGATTATGAAGATGATGAAGGTGCGTTCTCGGCCGTCCCCTGGGGCTGGGCCGATGAAACAGGAGAAGCTCCAATGATGGCTCGTGCCCACCCTCGTGGCCATGGTGGATGGTATACACTTGGTGGGCCTCCTCGTGAGTCTCCAGTATTCAGTAAGGCCTTAGTTTCCCCTACTCACTTACGAACTTGCTTCTAATATTTACAGTGTCTAATGCAGCACGCCCTCGCCACTACATGGGTGGCACAGCTCCAAGAGCCACCGACAATGTGGATCAAAATCCACTTTTACAACAGAATTCTAATAACGAACAGGCCAGTGCCCGGCCCACACACAACCGTAGCCAGGAATTCATGACAGATTGGGTACAGGCCATTGATGGGATGCATGCGGCTGGTGGCCCGGGTGGTACTGTTTCAATGATCAGCACCCTTATGAGTTTGATGACTAGGACCGGTCAGCCTGTTCCCATCATTTCCAACGGTGGATCTATTCAATTCCAAGCTGCCCTCCCTCATATTGCTCACCATCACCATCACCCCCACGCCACCCCATTTATGCCTCGGGAGTTACGTTCTATGTTCGAGGCGGCTCGACCACAGCCAGACATGTCACGCCACCATCGAGAAGACCCTCAAACGGCGGTTAATAGCTTTATTCCAACATTGACTACCGGTAGATGGACTGAAGAATCTAGACTATTATTTGGAACTAGTGCCCCAGATCGTGCTCAAAAAGTGGTTAATGCTATCTTAGCCCTCCTAGTTCCTCCGGCCATTGAGGAAGAGAGAATCACAAAAGAAAAGCAAGAGAAGGCACGGTTGGAGATGATTCAGATCCAAGAAGAGCGCAAGAAGAAAGAGGAAGAGGAGAGGATTGCTCGAGAGAAAGCAGAGGAAGAAGAAAAAACCAGGAAAGAAGCTGAAGAACGAGAAGCCGCTGAAAGGGCAGCTGCGGAGGCGGCGGAGGCAGCAGAACTGGCCGCGGCAGCTGCTAGCGAATCTGAAGCTCCTGGCGATGAGAATAGCCCCAAAGAAGGAGAAGCCATGGAGGGTGTTGAGGCTACTCAGGGTGAAACCGCTGGAGGAGAAGCGGGCCCTTCGAATCCTCCAGCGCCGCAAGCTACTGTCATGATTCGCGGGCGTGAGATGGATATTACCGGGATGGATATAGATCCTGGATTTTTGGAGGCATTGCCGGAGGAGCTGAGAGAAGAAGTATTGACTCAACACATCCGGGAGAGACGTGCGGCAGCGGCAACCAATGACCAGTCAAGCGAAATTAGCCGCGAATTCCTAGAAGCGCTACCTGACGAGATCCGTGATGAACTTCTCGCCCAGGAGGCAGCTGACCGCCGTCGTCGGGAACGGGACCAAGCTCGACCCCCGGGAGCTTCGACAGGACCGGCTGACCTAGATCTCGCAAGTTTCCTTGCAACTCTTGAGCCTGATCTTCGCCAAACTGTTTTGCTCGAGCAAGATGACGAGTCTCTGGCACAACTACCTCAAGCGATTGTTGCAGAGGCAAACCAACTTCGTGGGGAACGGCGATTTAACCAATTTGTAGAGATGCCCAGGGTCGCTCGTGTAAGTGGTGTACGGCATCCAGGCGAACCGGAGCCAAAACCTGTCAAAAAACCGCCTCGCAAGAGCGTAATCCAATTGTTGGACAAAGCTGGTGTCGCTACTCTTCTGCGGTTGATGTTTATTCCTCAAGTTGGGAGTACTCGCATGACGCTGCACGAAATCCTGCTCAACATTTGCGAAAACCGACAAAATCGTGCGGAGGTTGTCAATCTTCTTCTGTCTATTCTCCAGGACGGTAGTTCGGACATGGCAGCAGTTGAACGAAGCTTTACGCAATTGTCTGTGAGAGCTAAACAAGCGCCTGCCGCAAAGACTCCAACAACATTGGTCAAACGAACTGGGACTGGGTTACTTGCTCAAACCAGCAGTGAAGTTTCACCCTTGATGGTCGCTCAGCAGTGTCTAGGTGCACTACTGTTTTTAGTCAGTTACAACGAGCACATATCCTCCTACTTTCTTAATGAGCATGATATCTCAGTCGGACTTAAGAGGTCTACAAGTCGAAAGGGTAAAGGAAAAGAAGTTCTTCCATCCAAAGCGAGCAAATATGCCCTGAATACGCTTCTGAGCCTTTTGGATCGCCGGTTAATCACTGAGAGTTCAACTGTAATGGACCAGCTTTCGGTGTTGCTATCAGAAATCACTAGGCCATTGACATTTCTTCTTAAGAGGGAGAAAAAGAAGCCTGGCGAGCAAAAGCCAGCTGAGTCTGCAGCAGAGGCAGAACCTGCCACTACTACGGAGCCTGCCAATGAGAATACAACGGTAGCTACTGAAACTTCAACTGCGGCGACCGTAGAAGACCAATCTAGCGAGAATAAGGATGAAGCGTCCAATAGTGATCATAAGAAAGACGACGATAGGCGAAGGAGATTGCGCAACCTAGTCCCTCCAGTTGTTCCAGAACATAACCTTCGGTTGGTTGTCAATATACTCACCGCCCGGGAATGTTCAAGCAAGACTTTCCGTGAAACGCTTGCAACCATGCAAAACCTTTCTGCAATTCCGGAGGCGAAGGTGGTTTTTGGTACAGAATTGATCAGACAGGCTCAAGTACTCGGCGGCACAATTCTTGGACATCTCGAGGTGTTGGTGCATCAAATTAAACATGCTGAAAATGGGACGGAAATCCAAGGGATGGCCCTATCAAACTTTTCGCCAGCGAGCTCTGATCAGGCTAAACTTCTCCGCGTTCTGACGGCACTCGACTACCTTTTTGATCCCAAGCGCCCAAGTAGGGAGATCTTGAAGGATGGCGAATCCAAAGACGAAGAAACTAAAAAAGAGCGGGATGTACTATCAAATCTTTACGAGAGCCTTACCTTCGGGCCGTTATGGTCAAAGCTCAGCCAATGCCTGTCCGCTATCCATGAACGCAATGATATGCTCCATGTTGCAACTATTCTCTTGCCATTGATCGAGGCCCTGATGGTAGTTTGCAAGAACAGTGGATTGAAGGAAGCACCAAGAACTCAACGGGGTCAGACGCCAATGAGCCCTGTGATGGCGGAAACAAGCATGGAAAATCTCTTCTTCAAATTCACTGAGGATCACAGGAAGATTTTGAACCAAATGGTTCGCAATAACCCGAAGTTAATGAGTGGCTCCTTTGCGCTTTTGGTTCATAATCCCAAGGTATTGGAGTTCGATAATAAGCGCAACTATTTCAACCGCCGCCTTCATACACGTCAAGGCAACCGCGATCCCCACCCAACATTGCAACTCAACGTCCGCCGCGACCAAGTATTCCTCGATTCTTACAAGTCAATGTATTACAAGAATGGTGACGAGATTAAGTACGCTAAACTGAGTATCCGGTTCCATGGCGAGGAAGGGGTTGATGCCGGCGGTGTCACTAGAGAATGGTTCCAGGTTATGGCAAGGCAAATGTTCAATCCCGATTACGCTCTTTTTATCCCTGTCGCTTCTGACAGGACTACGTTCCACCCAAGTCGCATGAGCGGCGTCAACCCGGAACATTTGAGCTTCTTTAAATTCATTGGAAGGATTATTGGAAAGGCTTTATATGAGGGACGCGTGCTGGATTGCCATTTCAGTAGAGCAGTTTATAAGGTAATTCCTTTTTTATTCCCTTTAGTTGATGCTCAAACTAACCATGGACATAGCGCATACTCGGGAAGTCTGTCTCTCTAAAGGACATGGAAACATTGGATCTCGACTACTATAAATCTTTGGTCTGGATGCTCGAGAACGACATCACCGACATTATCACAGAAACATTCTCAGTTGAGACCGATGATTTTGGCGATAAGAAAATCATTGATCTTGTGCCAGATGGTCGCAACGTGCCTGTAACAGAAGACAACAAACATGAATACGTCCGGCTGCTGGTAGAGTACAGGCTTCTTACAAGTGTCCAAGAGCAAATGGAGAACTTCCTAGTCGGTAAGTTGAAAGGCATCTATACCCTCTTTTCCGTCATTGTCTAATTATCCTCTAGGTTTCCACGATATTGTGCCAGCGGAGTTGATCTCTATTTTCAACGAACAAGAACTTGAACTTTTAATCTCTGGTTTGCCCGAGATTGATGTTGACGACTGGCGCAACAATACCGAGTATCATAACTATTCAGCTTCCTCCCCGCAGATACAATGGTTCTGGCGTGCTGTCCGATCGTTCGATAAGGAAGAGCGTGCAAAACTCCTTCAGTTTGTCACAGGAACTAGTAAAGTGCCCCTCAATGGCTTCAAGGAGCTAGAAGGAATGAACGGCTTCTCGAAGTTCAATATACATCGAGATTATGGGAGCAAAGATCGTCTCCCTAGTTCTCATACTTGCTTCAACCAGATCGATCTTCCTGAATACGATAGTTACGAAAACTTGAGACAAAATATCTTGATAGCAATTACTCAAGGCGCGGAGTAAGTATACCTATTAAACCGAGTACTAAGATTATTTTTTCCTTTGCTAACATTTTATAGATACTTTGGATTTGCTTAACTTTACAGCATTACATTTTTTTCTGTTTCTTTTTACCTTTTTTTCCATTCTAAGTTGTAATGAAATGGGGAGAGAAGTTCGATTGTGGATAGAGATTTCCGAGGAAAAAGGGGGTTGTGTGGGTTTTGCTTTTGTTTTTCATTCTGGAAAGGTGTTTTTTTCTTTTTACAAATCATGTTTCCTTTTAGCTCTTTTTTTTTTTCACTTTCTTGTTTTTCCGGGATTCTGTGGTTGAGAGGCGGGATTTGTGAATTCGGGTTCTTGTCACCGGGACATTATTCTTAGCATTGAGTGGGGATGCAGAAGATATACTTCTGTGGATACGGGCGGCCAAGTGCAGGTTGGCTAGCTTTCGTTGTCTACTGTTGTTTTCATTTTGCATGGGGAACTGGGTTTTTGCGTGGCAAGCCTGTACGTTAGGCTCAACTTTGTGTTTCGGGACAGTTAGTATTTTCATGGTGGTTAGGCAAATAAAATCGAATACTATTCATTCATTCATTCATTCATTTCTCAAAGCGCAAGACGATGTGAGTTGCAGAAGCGTAATTTTGCCTGAAGACTGCGAATTCCATAAACCTCGTATACCGTTACCATATATGTAGGACAGGACGCCTGTAGAGGGAAGCCTTGGTCTTTTTTTTTATTCGGAGAGCAAGGATCATTGGTCATCACTCGTAAAAAAACAAAGAGCAGAACTGTGTCTCTGAAACGCCTCGAATCGGGCACATTTGAGAGTTCTCGTAAGATCATATGATATCATGTTCGATTCCACTTAGCTATTTCACAGGCCGCATCCGATTGTCGTATCAGCTCAGTTGTGGTAGTCTACCAATTACTTTAATGTTCAACCTAACCTTCGCACAGTAAGATATGATACAGTACAAACCAGCAAACTAATCTCAAGTATCGCAAAGTACCTACTGAATCTACCATCTTAATAATTACCACTTCCATTCCACGAATGAAAAACGATCGCAAACTAATGTACATACGGCACCCCCTCCCACAAAAAAAAGAAAAGAAAAGAAACCAGATTTTGTGATACGATTTGTCCGGCATATTTTTTCTTTTTCTTTTCTTTTCTGTTTGCGCTTTCTGATGGCCAGTATTGGGTGGTTTATGCGACGCGGAAAGGAAAAAATGTCTTGGTATGCATGATGGCTGGTTTCAGTTTATGTGAATGACATGGCGTAATTTTTTCTTCCCTTGCTGCTGTAACGCTCGAGGGGGCGGACGACAGATCTCGGGACGCACGGGCCGTCGGTGGTTTGGATTTGGTGGGAATTGGGGGCGAGAGGTGAAGATGTATAGTGCTGTATCATAGTAGATTTTTTTTTATTCTCTTGTTACTATTTGGATACCTGGTTGAGTACTGTTTATATTGTATGGGGGTGTAATTGTTGGAGGAGGAGGAGGAGGGAGAATGAGTGCCTTTGTGGGGGATGCATTGCATTGTAGGTATCACGAGCCAGCCCCACCGTAATGGTGATGTGCTTCTTGGTGTGTAGGTATGATACCGTACCGGTCGTCCTCACAAAACACTGTATTGTGTATCAGTTTATGGTAATCTTTAGAAAGCAAGGTGAAAGGCTTGTAAACAGTCATCTAGCTTATAGCCAGTCTCAGAATTGAGAAAAAAGAGACAATTCACTTTTTACTGCACCGTACGAGCGCTGTACTCAAGACAATCGGCAAGGGTACTGTACCGCCGCTTACGCCCTGTCCTGCCTTCCTTACAAGTTTTACCTCCTTTTCTCCTTTTTTCTCATCCACTTTCTTTCATCCTCTTTTACCTGCCTGACTGTACTATATGAGTACCAGTACCTCCTCCTCCGTTTATCCCCGCCAGTTCCTTCCGCGGTAATATAACGGTTTGCAACATATTATGGACCTGCTGAACAAGTACTACAGTAGAGCCTCAGGAGCGCTTACGGTTAATCCAAGCCAGTCATCACAAGTCAGCCCACTCGCATCCACTCCGGGCTTGTCCCTACGTTGGAGCACGAGTGCCGTAATCTTCCTTCCTGTCAGACGAAGGAGAACTATCATACCACACAAAAATAACCAGGCAAACAAGCAAATATTTGGAGCCTCCCTCGCCGGGTACCGTACTCTTTCTTCCCTTCCACAAAGAACCCAAAAAACCAAAACCAAAACCAATTGCTTGGTCTGCTGCCGTATCGTATCCACTCAATCCCCCGGTCTGTAGCTTTTTTTCAGCCCGTTTTGTATAATACGGTATTTCCCCACACAGGACGGATAGATGCCCACGACAATCTCCTCCCAAGAAGTCACTACGATCGCTAGAGTAGAGACATAGAAGAGACATTTCCGGTGTGTAAGATTTTTTTACTTTTTTTTGCCGTTGAAGCTCAATTTTCCTTCTTTTCTTCTTCTTCACTGACAGTACGGTACGCCCTACCGGTTCGCATACTTACCAAGACACCTCACATCATCACCCCCCTCCTTCCTTTCCTTCCTTTCCCTTCCCCTCCCCTCCCCTCACCTCCCCGACTTGTTTACCGCACCCGCAACCTTAACGGCGGCTGAAGAATGTCCGATCATCACTAACATATGCCCTCCAGCGGCTGATACGTTAGCTAGCAGGAAGGCGCTAGAAAGGAAAAAATAATAAAAATTGGGTAAAAAGATAACTCCTATCATTTAAGAGTATTAATTCTTCTGGTACCGGTATTATACAGGCTTACCCTGGTAGATCAATTACCCATCTAAGCCTAATTTTTCTTTTTTTCTTTTTTTTTTTTTCCACTTCGCCTTCCTTGGGACTCCGTAGTTGTCTTTAGATTTTTTTCAATTTTAATTTTTTCTTAATATTATAAGCTCCAGCCGGGATTCTTTTTTTTCCCTCTTTCCTTTTCTTCTTCCTCATCTCTTTTGCTCTTCGTTTCCTGTCAACCTTTCTTCTTGAAGATCCCGACATCCTGGCTACCCCAAGTCAACCCTTTTTTGTGTTTCAAGTCAGACGTTATGGCTACCAACTCTATAAAGCTCTTGACGGGCAATAGCCATCCTAATCTAGCTCGGAAGGTTGCGGACAGGTATGTGTCATTTTTTTTTACTCTCTCGCTCACATATAACCTGCGATGGGGTTACACAATTGGGATCGGATGAAAGCAAAAAGCAAAGCGATTGGATCTGTGAAACTTTTTTTTCTAACTGTGTTTTTCAGACTCGGGATAGACCTCACCAAAGTCCTAGTCGTGCAATACTCGAACCAAGAAACTTCCGTTACAATTGGAGAATCCGTGCGAGATGAAGATGTCTTCATTATCCAATCCGCAGCTCCGGGCGAGGTGAATGATGGGCTCATGGAGCTTCTGATCATGATAAACGCTTGCAAAACGGCCAGTGCCCGTCGGATCACGGCCGTCATACCAAACTTTCCATATGCAAGGCAGGACAAGAAGGACAAGTCTAGGGCGCCCATTTCGGCGAAATTGATCGCGAATATGTTACAAACCGCGGGCTGTAATCACGTCATCACGATGGATCTGCACGCTAGTCAGATTCAAGGATTCTTTAATGTCCCGGTTGACAAGTAGGCTTCCTCCTTTTTTCCCTGCCCCTACCTGCCTTACCTGCCTTTGCACTTTTTTTTGAGAAGACGGGGGGTTTTGGGAGCATCTGGTTCACCTAGGGATGGAAAAAAGACTGAGACAAGGCAATTTTTTACTCTTTTCCGCGAGGGTTTTTTTTACAGTCTTTATGCCGAACCTTCTATGCTCCGATACATTCGCGAGAACTTCGATTACCGCAATGCCGTCATAGTATCTCCGGACGCTGGCGGTGCGAAGAGGTAGGCATCTTTCAGGGCATTCTAGGAATTTACATTGCTCTAACGGGGTGGCAGAGCTACCGCAATTGCGGACCGCCTAGACTTGAATTTTGCTCTAATCCACAAGGAGCGCTCTCGACCAAATGAAGTGAGCAGGATGGTCTTGGTTGGCGATGTCCAAGACAAGCTTGCGATCCTTGTGGATGACATGGCAGACACCTGCGGCACGCTCGTGAAGGCGGCGCAAACGCTCAAGAAGCATGGCGCCCAGGAAGTCGTCGCAATCGTCACACACGGCATCTTATCTGGGAGCGCAATTGAGAGTATCAACAAGAGTGAATTGGGCAGGATAGTTGTTACTAATACCGTTCCACATGGTGAGAAGAAGAAGCGATGCCCAAAACTTCACACAATTGACATTGCCCCCACGGTTCGTTCGCATCTGTTACTTTACCCGAGTTACATACGAGAATTATAGCACTAACACGTGACATGTATAGCTCGCCGAGGCATGCAGAAGAACGCACAATGGTGAGAGTGTGTCGTTCCTCTTCAGCCATGCCCCGACTTAGGTCCTCCCCCTTGGAAAAAAAATTCATGTTTATTATATTCTCGGGGGACTGTATTTGCGTCTGGTTTGTTTGTTGATTTCTGTGTTGCTTCGTTCGTTGCAAGGGTGTATGGCTGCATTATCTGTTTCTTTCTTTTTTTCCTTCTTTCTCTTCGAAATTCCCACCCTCATAAAATGGACGACCTCCTGCGCCCACAAAAGTTTAACATATTATAGAGTCGCAGTCATTCCACGAAACAACTACGTCTGGGAAACAATCAGGATCGCAAATCAAAACCAATATCTAAGTCAAGTCAAGTTGTCCTAGCTATCATAGTTTGCGTTCATGTTAGGTTTCATCTGAATCACAACTTACTTTACTTTCACTTTCACTTTCATAATATATATATATAACCGGTAATGATTTCAACTTCACGTTTTGACTGAATGATGGGGGGTTGCAATTCAGTTAAAGTTAGACCTGACCAATGGTAGCATAGCATAGCATCCTTGGAGGGTTTGGTGGTCTGTGTGTGATGCGTGTATGTCGTGCTTGACGATGCTGCCGACTCTCCCGTGCCTGATACGTGCATTCCAGATGTAGTCTACATGATGTACTGGGGTCCGTACTGTTTGTTTCGTTCCAGTTGAGACACGCGGTGATTAGTAATCGGTGGATGGGATAGGGGCGGGGGTTTTGGAATGGGAGAGGGGAGCTTTGTGAATCGTTTTCTATCATATGGGGGATTGGATATCGGATAAGTTAGTTGAGGAGGGGCTGTGTTCTACTCATGTCTGCTCACTCACTTACAGTACTCCAGACTTAACGTTAAAACTTAAACTTCGAACCATTTCGCTCTGTGCTTGGTAGGTGGATGATAAATGCCAATAGTGCCATGCTTGGAAATACCATACTCGAGTATATTAACCCTCAACAATACCTCACCCTCCTTCGTCTTTTCGCAGATTTTTCACGCATACGTCTCGCCCCCACCCACCGCCACGGCATAACTATTCCAACCATCACAACCCAAACCACCAGCCCCAGCCAACACAGCTCTTTAGACAAACCAACCCGGACCCAGTCCCAACACCACTATCCAAAAGCGGAGAAATACATGGACAAAAAAAGTCCCAGGAAACATACTTATGCCAACCTCCCTCCCTCCCTCCCTACAATAGATTTGGATTAATCCTTTGATGATGAGGGTAGTTAGGACTTCAGGCGGTAGGATAGGGAATGTAGTATTTATTATGAGCCTGGGTGATGGAGTTATGTCTGGTGGCGAGCACGATTGGAAGGAGTAGAGTGGGACGCTGAAAAAAAAAAAAAAAAAATGAAAAAGCTATCTCTAGGGTTATTCTAGTCGAATTGGAATGGGTAAGTTCAAGAGTAATTAGATAGCGTTAGCATTATTCAAATCCCATACCGCGTTACCGAGCGGTTTCGACCAAGAGTAACTGGTTAAGTAGTCAACCATCTAATTAAATTAATCCGTCAGACCACCAAACCCCATTTCTATCAAAATCAAAATACTATCCAATATCCACCAACCCCCCCCCCCGGGGCACTTCTTCTTCCCAACTCTGCGTCTGTAAACCTACCCCTCCCCCCCCCCCTCATAGACATTCTTCTTCCGGGCTCATTGCTGACAATTGCTTACTCCTACAACTCATCCTAGCAGTTCGAAACTCACACTCTTGCGCCCTTCGAGTGATACATCATGACCGCGTTTTCCACAACTACGATACCTTCCAAATCTCGGCTTTTAACCTTCGATACGTTAACAGCCTATTTGTAGCTGCACTCATACGGCATCACAATTCTGGTAGAGACATTACCTAAATACTTGAGTAAAATATAATATAACCATCACCAATTTCCCAAGGCCGAGTTTTTTTCTATTCTTTAGACTATTTACTTTACCTCCCCCCTCCCCTTGCCACAAAAAACTACTTTACTCCTCCCCTCAAAGTCCTTTATAAAAATTAAAAAAAAAGCCCCCACGGTATATTCCCCTCCCCACCCTTCACCGGATTTTCCCAATCTTCTAAATCGCGTCGGTGAGACGGTGCTGCGGGCGGGGGCGGGGGCGGGGGCGGGGGCTCCATTTTACACTTCCCTGCCTGCCAACTCAAAAGTACGGTATTTTATGTGCCGTGCCTTTTCGTGGGCATTTTGAATTATTGATTGTCTTCGGGTGGTAAAGTGGGATTAAATTTCTTCGAGTTATAGCATGGTTTTGTATGGTTTTGTATGGTATAGGTTGAATAAATGTAAATGCGGAGTGGGTGGGTGAGTGGGTTTACACTTTTTAGTGGGGCGGGGTTAGTTAGAATTTCGGAGATAGGGGGAGGGAGAGTGGAAGGGCAAGTAAGAGAAGGGCATGTTTTTAGTTTTTTAACATCAGTGGAAGAGAAATTGGATGGCGGGACATGTAAGGCGAGATGTCATAAGGCAAGAGAACACAAAAAGGAACAGGGTTTGGGCTGTCTTGATTGGTGTTTATTTGATAAATTTTTTTTATTGGGCGATAAGCTCTGACCAAGAATAATGGAACTTGTGCTGTGCGAGCAGTAAGGGTATTACAGAGCATGATATAGTCTAACAATGTCGCCGACAGGATAATGTCGCGGGTGGCAAATTTGGTTGTGGCTACTAAGAGTAAACCCCGCTTACTTAATAATAGACTTGGTTTATCAACAGGCGCAACATTATCCTGTCGGCGACATTGTCATATCACACCCCGCACATCAGTACGTTGGATTTAAGCTATCTTAGTAGAGGATGACTGGCTATGTTCGGTGTGAGGGTCGGGTATCGAGAACTAAGGAGTGGCTAATCGAGACCTGAAGTGTGGCTAATGTTAGTGGTGTTTCTTAATAAGAATAAAGTGAGAAAGAGCTGGTAAAAACCGAATAAAATAAAGTGCAACAGAAGATCAGACAGCAGTTGGCAATAAATAAGTAACATCCACATGCGGATATTTCAGAACAGGTCTGTGTGAATATCGTTTTCATCATTTCGTGTTACACCCCCCTGTAAGAGATGATAATAGGGAAAAAAAGAGGAAGAAAAGAAAGTTTAAACATACAGCACTGTTTTTCCAATGCTGCGCGTTCTTCGGTCAAGTGAGTAGTAACATTGATCCCACGGATCGAGTATGGCCACAACGCTAATCCACGGCTATCCGTCCACTTTGTTCGGGGGTCAAATTTCAGATGAAAATATCCTGTGTTTCTCCACCTGACCTTTCTCGAATCTGGCAAGTACCGTAGATGCTTCATAAGTTGCTTACGCAAAATCTGAAGAAATATGCCGTGAGAAACAACAGCAATGGCCACATTGGCACCCGATGTAACAGGAGCCATATGCACCATCACGAGTGCAGGCAGAAGATGTTGGTTCAAGAATTGGTTAGCCCGGGCGACCATGGACTCGGTCGTTTCCCTACCGGGATCGAAATCAGGGAGTGGAGAATGAGCCTGGCTGTATGGGGCACCTTCCCGCAAGCCAAAGTTCATTTCCCGTAGATCCGGTAGCTGCAGGACGTGTTTTGCTGGCTCCAATGAGGTATTATCGCCGTTACCTTCATCCTCCCCGTTGAGTGCTGCTAGGGATTTTTGACCGTTGGCGATGGAAGCGGACTGAGCCTCCAGAATTGCTCCGGCGGTGTTGGCGGCCCGTTGGAGGTCTGACGAGTATATGTGTGTTAAAGTCAAGTTTTCTCCGTCCTTACTAATGAGGTGGGCTCCTAGTTTGGCTGCCTGAATCAAGCCATTGGGTGATAAGGCCGAGTCGGTCACTCCTGCACTGTGTGTGAATCAGATTGTTAGAAAAAGGGGGCTTTTATTTCTTTCGTGGATGGGAGAGGAAAATAGAGGAGGTGGAGTGAAACTCACAGTCGACGAGCGAGGTTATCGACCGTCTCGCCATGACGGATAAGAAGAAGGTTCATGATCGAAATCGGTGTTTGGGGCGACTCTACTTGAACAAGCATGACGAGGGGAAAGTGTTGACAACGCTAAGAAAGCCAGTCACGGGCGGTCCCGATCATCAGATTAGATCTCAAGCGATAAGATAGGCATTTGTCAAAGTTCCGGACTCGTGTGCTGCAAGGCAACAGAAGCCAACCCAGTTTCGTAGAAGGCCCCTACGAGTGAGAGGGCAAAAAGGCCCCACTACGCTACGGTGGATATGTAAGTTACTTTCAACACACAACTGTATGATACTCTTACACTTTGTCACAGTCTATCCACCTCTAACCCCCACAATTTTCTAGAATCTTGGGCATTCGGATATGGCAGCTTGATCCATCCTGGCTCAGATCTCTAAAATTTAGAGAAACAGATGCAAGCGACTCCATAAACTCACCTTTCCTAGCCGATTGGTTCAAAGAGCTATCCTCTTCGAGAACATTACAAAAATGATTCTTCCTCTTTGAGCCTTTTTCGGTTCTCAAAGTGTTCAAAATGAAGAAACCGGCATCACAGTGGCGCCAGACACCGTTATACACACTGTTCCGGACATGATGCTATGATACCGGATGCCTATGATATTGGAAAGTTATGCACCGGTGAACCCCAGGCGCGAGACGAGCTTGAATGTAGCACATCGGTGTGATTCGGCTTTCACGTATGAAAACATCGACAAAACTTATATTCTTGCTATGTACAATACCGGCATAAGCTTTACTATTGCTTGATGGGCTTTGTACCTTGTCTCTTCGCGCCCCCTAATGAATTGTTGGTTACCGTATTCATGGGTACATGTTAATGACCGGTAAATGGTCATCCATTTTTCCCTTTTTTATAATGAATAAATATATATAATGCCTGTGGACGCACTTGTCATCCTCACTCGTCGTGATTGCTGAATTCTTTCTTGTACCCCGTCGCTCATTTCCCAGGCCGCCCAGATAGTTTTCGTTTTTTCTTTCCTTTCTTTCCCTTTTTTGAATTTCTGTTGGCAACTATAGCACTTTGCAGGTACAATGGCTTCTTTGCTTGTTACTTTTGCTCTTTGTGTCTTTCCTTTATTGACTCAGGCTGGTCCGAGTTGCCCCTCTGGTTCTGAGTTGACAACAAGAATCACCAAGTTCGTTATCGGGGCTACACCCGATAAAGTATTTGATGCTACTGGTGATTTCTTCAACGCAAAGTGTAAGTTTTATATTCCCTTTTCACAGTATGTTAGCAATCAGCCAACTGACTATTATATCAGGGCAAGGAGTTCCTCAAGTCGGAACCTCGAACAACCCTTCAAGGCGTACACTGGCCTTTGATGGCGTTCAGTTTGTCGAGGAACTGATGTCGGCCAACGTCGGCCGAACCGACAAAGTCAACTCCTTCTCGGTAAATTGGAAGTCAATCGATTCGGTAACCTTTGCTGCTGCGGCAGCCCAGGTCCGAATTCCCTACTATGAACAAAACTTTGATATTCAGCCCCGCTGTAAGGGAAACACTCATTCGACTGGAAATTGGCACAGCTGGCTATGCGTTTCGGGTGACAGTTCCAAAGACGCTGCGATGGAATGGTTTGAGGCAAGACATCGCAACGCTGTTCAGAACGTCTTTCGGGAACTAGGGGTCCAGGGTTGGACGGAGGAGCAAATCAATGGAGAAATACCTGGTTGTGGTGCTGTAGCAACCACTACCAGTACTACACCTCCTTCTACCAAGAGTACGTCGACTTCCACGTCTTCTACTTCCTCCACATCCTCAACCACATCCCCAACTACGGCTAACCCGACCCCTACTACAGCCCCCGAGCCTGTCCCTCAGCCAGCTCCTGGCCTAATGACCGTCACTTCGGAGCAGAAGACTGCTGGAGGTCACAGAGACAAGGCGGACTCCATGTTCGCCTTGGCTATTGGTGGAATCGCCGTTTCCATCTTCTTATGACTCTGATGAAAGGATGAGAATAAAAGATGTAGATTGCTAGAGGAAAGCTTAGAATCTCATCGAAAGATCGAGTGATTTCTTATGTTAGCAAGAGAGAGGGTTTTCTTTCTTTTTTTTTTCTTTTTTTTTTAATATGAATTGTCTTTCTCGAACTTGTAAATATTTCATGTGGACAGTTAATCATGGGTTGGAGAAATGCGGTGTTTTTTTTTTTTTTTTGAGTTTCTTCTTTACCGAGCGGACACTTTCGTTTTTATGGGTTAGAGGATGGATCACGATAATATTCTTCGAATCATATTAATCCATATGTTAAATACATGGTAGATCATGGTGGGGGTGAGTGTGATACAAGGCGCTCCCATCCAAGGTCAAGTGCGGGATATGCTTGTATGACGACCCTAGTAAGATTTGATAGGAAAGGAAGAAATTCAACAAATGAATTTATCGTATTTGCGGCTTTTGTCTGCAGGAACAGGAGGAAATGCGAGATTTTGTTCTCTTTATTCCTATTGATGGGATGAAGGGTCACGTGTGGGGGTGATGGTCAAGAGTTCAATTTTTGGTGGGGTTTCACTGCCTGCGAAAAATGAACCAAGGCGGCACTCAGAGCGGGGCGGGCTTAGAGCCAAGAAGAGAGAAGGAGAATCTACCTGTGGGAGGGCAGCAATTCACCACGAGTTTTTAATCATATTACAGAACCTTGCGAAGGCATGGTTTAATCAGGCATGGAGGGGAAACATACAGAGGCTTCAGTATGGTATGGGAATAGCCTACGGTCCTGTAATGTAGGGAATGAAACAAGAAAAAAAGGCTTAACGATGGTATAGTACAAGTATATGAAAACAATCTTGCCTGCCTTGACTTTTTACCCATACAGTAATTGTACGAAGAGAGGCTCAACTAAACTGGATTGTCCTTTAATATGGCAGGGTGGCAAAACAATTACTAGTGATCACAGCTACGGACTTTGTCATATCATATCGTGCTCTACTTTACAGTAGGTAATCTTATCATCTCACCAACTTACCGTATCATTGCTTATGAAGAAAACAACCCCATTTCTTTTCATTTTTCTCTTCCACCCCCAGATAAATTCTCCCACTTCCGTGGTATACCCATTCTCCTCACTATTCCCCTTCAAACAAACGAACGTCTATCCATTCATTTTTCAAAACAAACCTCTAAACATTCCCCTCGCAACCTCCACCCTCGCTTTTGTGTCGTCGCTATTATTACTCTGTTCCATTCCACTTCCGCTCACCAGTCCCTCCCCTTCTTCCTTTCATCCAATTCACCTTCAGCCCTTTTCATTCACCCGTCAAAAGCCGAAATACTTGAATTCACCTCATTCCCAGTCAACACATCAATCTACAGATAGCAGAAACACCGCAACTCACCGCTGCCCTCGTTGTCATTATGCATACCTTTCCTCGGTCCGTGTACAGTATGTCCAACGTAAGTTCTCCCTTTTTTCCTTACTATCATCTCTGCCTTCATTTCATTTATTTTGCGCTTTTTCCACGTCCCTGCATGTTGTGTGGTTCCCCTCATGTGACGAGTTCCCATACCATTCCGGTGTATGTCTTTCCTATTGCATCCCCGCAGCTCTTTCTGCTCAGGGTTGTGGACAATTTGGAGGGTCCAAGCTTCCCGGGATTCGGCGAATTCGGCAAACTACCTCCCCCAACATGCACAAGTTGTACTAGGGCTGGACAGAAAAGCGAACCACGCGAGCAGAAAGGAAATTTCATCGCTGTCAGCACGCCGAGAGGAGCGGTAATTACGAGGCCAGAAAAACTTCGAGAAAAAGAAAATATCCTACAGTTTTTCGATTCGAAATTCTGCTGCAGACAATCAACTGGGAAAGCCATCATTCGTTGTTTATACCTTTTTACTTGGGCTTTAGAGATATGAGCTTGATAGTCACACGCAATTATCATAAGCCAGTGTGCTGAGTTCAGTTGAACTTTCTATTCGTACTCCCTTGTCCCTAGAGCGGTGAAGCTTTCGGCTTGCATAAAACCTCGAAACAACGAATCTGGGAGCACTCACGATAGTAATACACGGACTTAAGAGCATCCCACACTTGGCAACCTTACAGCTTCTCAATCACGATCCCCGTTAGCTCTGCAAGCTTATTGTGAGGTTCACAGACTATTGAGTTAGCTTTACGGCATCTCAGGGGTCATCTTTTCTGAACCTCTTCTGAGCCCCGTCACCCTGCACTGGTCGTCCCATGGAAAAATTACATTACATTCTCTAGCACACTCTCAAGAAACCCGAGTCCGAAAAATCCAGTCCCCCACCCCATCGTCCGCCTGTCCGCCCAGTAACACCGCAAGAAAGCGGCTCAATCTTCGGCTCCCAATCGTCCACGAAGCTTCTCTCGTCAACTTCGTCTCTCCCTCTCCTTCCCACCCTCCAGACATCCGCAACCACTAACCATTTCAATTTCCCACCACACAACCTCTGCAGCTTTCTATTAAGAGCAGATTTTAACCTTCTCTCCCTCTCACTTGCTTTTATACCTTTATTGCTCCCTCTTGATCTTTTCGTTGGTTTTTTTTTTTTTCACAAAAAAAAATCTCCCCTGTACAATTTGTTTTGAAATGGCGCCCTTTACACTCGGAAGTGAACCTATGGTTTTTGTTCATCTTCTACATGACAAAGATGCAAAAGGGGATCATCATGGGGACGATGTTATTGCTGGTGGAATGGCTTCTAATTTCGGTTTCGGTTTCGAACAGATAGAGGACTCCCACATTTGTGTGGTTATGGTTGGACTACCAGCTAGGGGTAAGAGCTTAATTGCTCAAAAAAGTGAGTAAAAAACTATCTTCTAATTTTTTTTTCTGTTTACTGCGAGCTTCAATTTAAGCTCCAGCGCGCATTCGCTAGCTTCTCGGTTGGTATGAGCGTCTTTAAGATGAATGCTTGCGAGATTTGTTACCCCCAGCTTCACATCAAATTTTTGAGCTTCCCTACATGTTTTTCCGTTTTTCCTACTTCCGTTTTGCCAAGAATGCCGCCTGTCCCTCTATCCCGATATGGTGCCTGGCATTGTTTCATATTTACTACGTCGATAACTCAATTGAAGTGATAACTTTTTGAGATTATGATATTTTGCTAACCGGATTTTCAGTTGTCCGTTACCTGAAGTGGCTCTCGGTTAATGCCAAGTCATTCAATGTTGGTTCCTACCGTCGCGCCGATACCCCACAACCGACTGCCGACTTCTTTGACACTGGGAATGCGGAAGGAGAACGCCTTCGTCGCGCAGCCGCAGAGGCTGCTGTCCATGACATGTTGCATTGGTTCGAGCATGAAGGAGGGCATGTCGGTATTCTTGATGCTACCAATTCGACCCGTAGCCGAAGGGCGTGGATCGAGGAACGTTGCAAGTCCAAAGGCTACGATGTCATGTTCGTAGAGAGTAAATGCGATGATGAAGAACTAATCATGAACAACATCCTAGAGGTTAAGACTACCTCTCCGGACTATATTGGGCAAGATCCTGAAGTCGCCGCCAGGGATTTCAGAGATAGGATCCGTAATTATGAGAAGGTTTACGAGACTATCGACGAACCTCATCTCACCTACGTCAAGTTGATAAACGTTAGTTCTCAAGTTATCATTAACCAAGTATCGAACTATTTACAGACACGCATCATCTACTTTGCAATGAACTTGCACATAACACCGCGCTCAATCTGGCTCTCTCGCGTATGTGGACTCCTTCCTAAGACTTGGATTTACAATTAACTTCTACTTTAGCATGGCGAATCTGAGTTCAATGTTCTTGGAAAACTTGGCGGTGATGCTAATCTCTCACCCCGCGGAATGGCTTATGCAGAAGCTCTACCTGGGCTTGTGAAGGGCTCAGTTGGGAACAAGGATATCACCCTCTGGACATCGACTATGAAGAGGACTATCCAGACAGTCAAGCACTTGAATTATCCGAAGAAGCAGTGGAAGGCTTTAGATGAATTGGATGCTGGGGTTTGTGACGGTCTAACTTACGAGGAGATTGAGAAAAAATATCCCGAGGATTTCCGCGCTCGTGACGATGACAAGTAAGGACTTCTCCACACCTCTTTACTTTACTGCCTTTATTAACAAAGAATTGTAGATACAATTATCGCTACCAGGCAGGAGAGTCTTACCGTGATGTAGTCATCAGGTTGGAACCTATTATTATGGAAATGGAGAGAGGTTCCGATATTATGGTTGTTACTCACCAAGCAATCCTTCGTTGCATTTATGCGTACTTCATGAATGTACCTCAAGACCAGTCTCCGTGGATGGAAATTCCCCTCCACACTGTTATCAAACTTACTCCGCGCGCCTATGGCACCCAGGAGGAGAGGTTAGTACTGGGCTCCGGTATATCATTTTTGTTCATTGCTAACCTTTCTACAGATTCAAGGCCAATATCCCAGCCGTATCCACCTTCAGAGCCAAGTATACCTCCGCCAATATGGGCGGTGAAACTGCCATTGTCGATGCCGAGAGGGTTAAGTCCCCTATCGCTAGAGCCCAGGCAAATGGTGTTACTACCATTAATGGCGACGTCGAAGCCGCCCCTCAAAAGGTGGAAGCCATCTCCGTCGCCGAGAGCCTTGGACTCAATGACGATACTGTTGTCGTGGAGTAACCTCCATAGCTGTGAATTAATAAAAGATCCCGAGAGATCTAATGTACTCTACTCATTGATCCTTTTTTTTCTTTCTTTTATCTTCTCATCTTTTTTTTGTTCCATTTCAATCTTCTCTTCTTCACTCATATTTGGTTGGGTAAAAATGCTTTGGGAATACAAATGAAAAAACCACATTAGTGGGATGAAGTTGACGGTTTACGATTGTGGTTTTATCGGATGCCTAGATAATTGGGAGTTTTTCTTTCTTTCTTTGGGGGGTCTGGGTGGAGGCGTCCTTTTCTTCCACCACCTGTGTTTAGTCTACTGTAGTTTCGCGGTGGAAGGGGGACTTTTTCATATCCTCAGTGCATACCCTTTGATCATGTAAAGTTACCGTGTTTATGCGAGCAGGGATCGCGTTTAGGTTGAAATTCGAAGTTATAATGCTATCATACTGTGCTTTTTTACTTGTGGAGAGTACTCAGTCGAAAGTGGGTAGGTAAATTTATGTCAAATATTGCTATGCTTAGTTATTCCACATTAGAAAAACTAATGATAAATAATCTGGGGTACTTTTGGTATTCATCCGATTTTGGTAAAGTCCCAAGCCCCAAGCCATCAACTTATAACCGAGTGAGAGAACTTGATGTAACTTACAAGAGTGACGTCTCTAATGACCCTCGGTGGGTGGATATCTTGGCATCCTCACGTTTCAATCACATGCTCGTTCAACACCACATTTTTACCCCGGATTCACGCCTTCAAACTAATAAGAATAACATTCCCCTTCTCCTTCTACACCGGCTGCATAATATACTGGTATAGGACTGATTTGATTCCTCTCTCTCCGTGATCATCTCCTCATTTCCTCCGGCCACAGCTTTCACACGCTCGACAATCTCCCATGGCCGCCCAGTCAAAGCTCCTGCTGCCCTCCGATCGATCACTCACCTATCTCCTCTCACATCTCACCTCCCTCTATGTAAAACACCGGACAAAAATATCTCGGGGAGTCTACCTGACACTATTCGTCGCGCTCGTTAACCGTATCCGCAATGCCATCAACGAACAGAAGGCAGCCGCCGCTCGGCAAAGGGACCATCCGCAAGCCACCCCGGAGACTCCCGGCGCAAAGCGAAAGAAGGTAGAACTCAACCGCGAGTTCTTCCAAAACCTATTCAAGTTGTTAAAGATTGTCATCCCAGGCGTACGGAGCAAAGAGCTTCGACTTCTGGTCAGTCATACTTTCTTCCTCATCGTGAGAACGTTGATCAGTTTGTATGTTGCCGAACTGGACGGGAAGTTGGTTAGCGCTTTGGTACGGGGTAAAGGGAAGGACTTTTTGTTAGGGATTGTCTGGTGGATGGTGGTGGCGGTTCCGGCGACGTTCACGAATTCCATGCTGTCTTATCATCAGTGCAAACTGGCGTTGCAGTACCGGACCAGATTGACGCAGCATATTCATTCAAAGTACTTGTCGCAAATGACTTTCTACACTTTGGGAAATCTGGATGATCGGATAAAGAACGCGGATCAGCTTATTACGGTTGACGTATCGAAGTTTTCGAACTCGCTGGCGGAGTTATACTCTAACCTTGCGAAGCCAGTGCTCGATATGATGATTTATAATTACCAATTGTCAAGAAACGTTGGTGGCGAAGGGCTGTTTGCTATGGCTTTACTGGTCCAGGTTTCTGCAAACGTTATGAGGGTGCTCACCCCGCCGTTTGGAAGATATGTTGCGGATGAAGCGAGGTTAGAAGGAGAGTATAGGTTCAGTCATTCGAGATTAATTGATAATTCTGAGGAGGTAGCGCTGTATGGTGGGCACAATGCCGAGAAGACTACGCTGGATAAAGGGTACTTCACTTTGATCAAGCATGTGAATTACATTTTACGAAGGCGATTGTATCATGGAATGATGGAAGACTTTGTCATCAAATACTTCTGGGGGGCGTTGGGACTTATGCTTTGCTCTGTGCCGGTGTTCTTCAAGGTACCTGGTGCTAGAGGGAATTCATTGGGTGACCGGACCGAAAGTATGAAAGCCTTGAGACCTATGTGACTGGGCTCCGCTGATTTTTATAGGCTTCGTCACCAATCGTCGCTTGCTGTTATCTTCTTCGGATGCCTTTGGAAGAGTTATGTTCTCTTATAAGGAGATTACTGAACTGGCTGGATATACCTCGCGAGTATCTACTCTGCTGAACGTCATGGAAGATATCCAGAACGGCCATTTTGAGAAGAAACTTGTTTCTTCTGCAGGCACTGAGGAGAACGCAGCTGTGCTCCGCGGACGTGGAAAAGTTACTACTGGTCCGGATATCGAGTTTACTGATGTTCCCATTGTCTCTCCTAATGGTGATGTCTTACTCAAGAAACTATCGTTCACAGTAAAGCCTGACGAGCATCTCCTCATTGTTGGCCCCAACGGCTGTGGCAAGTCTTCACTTTTTAGAATTATGGGAGGCCTTTGGCCTGTCTATGGCGGAACAGTTCGCAAGCCACCCAGCGAAGAAATCTTTTACATTCCGCAGAGACCATATCTTAGTCGTGGAACACTACGACAGCAGATTATCTACCCTGATAGCAAACTTGAGCAGGTTCGCCGAGGTGTGACAGACGAGGCTTTATACGAAATTCTGCGAGTCGTCGAGATTGAGAACTTGGTCGAGAAAGAGGGTGGTTGGGAAGCTGAGAAGGAATGGCGTGACGTCTGGAGTGGTGGTATTCAGCAGCGCGTTGCCATGGCAAGATTGTTCTATCATGCACCTAAATAGTACTCCCTTCTTACCCTGGTCTAGCACCATGCAAGGCTAATCCTTCATAGTGCCATCCTGGACGAATGCACCTCATCTCAAGACTTGGACACAGAGCGCATCATGTACGAAACTGCAAAGAGTCTAGGAATTACTCTCATCACCGTTAGTCACCGCAGAAGTCTATGGAAATATCACACCAATATTCTACAGTTCGATGGTCAGGGTGGCTATGTGTTTACCAAGCTGGATGCGGAGAAGAGGCTAAAGCTTGAGGATGAGAAGGAAGAGATTGAAATCCAGCTCAGAGCCGTGCCGGATATTGAGAAGAGGATCGCAGAGTTGGAGGCCGTTGTTGCTGAGAGGGAATAGGGCGAACTGTACATTGGGAGTGATTGGATTCAATTGGGTTGTATTTCAAGGCTTGGGTTTTTTAGCTACGTTTATTGAACTAGAAGTTATTGAGGTTATTATTTCGGGTTTCCTATTTGTTCATTCCTTTTTTGCATGCATCCATTACGATGCAAAGAGGTATTATATCTATCTACTCTAGAAGGGGACTAAGTTGGAGGCTTGAATCAGGCTTGCGTGAGCTGGCAGTGGAGTAAAGGTTAAATGTTTCGGTTGATAGATGTTGTTACCGGGTGATAGCGGGTGGGTAGGGCATAATGCACAAGAATAGCAAAGTTGGAGTCTCAGGTGGAGAGGGGGTGGTAATGTTATATAGGGAAGGCAAATCGAGTGTAACCCCGAGCCCTTCATCTGCCGGTGTGAAAATCTACTGGAAGTCTATATATATGGCCCTGCGGTCCTCCTCTATCTATGGTTAATATCCTAGAAGATTCAATAGAGTAGTATCTTACTCCAGAATATCGGATGCGGAGTCGATTCCTTCTATAAACCCCTAAAAATCGAGCTCGCTTCCTACTCGTGCCCGTACCGGAAAAACGATTTTCCGCACCAACAACCATCTCTTCCGGATCCCAAAATAAAAGTGGCATTCCCAGAAACCAGGATCTCTCCGTCCCAATTACCAGGTCAGATACATCTAATTTCCCCAACTCCATCGATACCGAATCTCGCGATGAAGCTCATCTGAAATCTAGGGGATGAGGCTCATCTCTATGCGAAATTCTGACGCTAGCACCGCCACATAGCTCATCTCCCCTTTGTACCGCCACAGTTCAACGGATCTTTGGTTTAACTAGGCACTTCCTTCCAAACTGCCGCCTTCACACCAATTTCCCTCCGTTGCACAGCTGGCTCGAATCAGAGGCGACCACGCAAATTCATCTGCAACTGGGATTTCCTGCAAGTGTTTGTCCTCCCCTCCTTCCCCCCCCAATTCCCCCTTCCTTCCCTCATTTCTATCACCAAAATCTATGCCACTATGCTACGCCCTCCCTTATCCTTTCCACCCATGCCCTTGCACCCCCCGCCATCTCATGATGGGGTCTTTTCCCCACCTTTTGGGTGACGTGGGTTTGCATTATCCGGAGTCGTGCCTGCCTTGTGGGAAAAAGGCTTCGATCGAAGAATTGAGGTTGATCCTGTTGACGCATTCATTCCTTAGCAGGCACGCATCCCCGCCGTCGTAATACGTGATATCGCCGTGGCACCATCCCCATCGCAGATATCATCCATCGTCAGCCTGTCTGGTCTACTCTATTGCCAACGCATACTTCTAGTATCGTCACTACTACCACACCTTACACTTCATCCTCTTCTTGCTCGTTCCACTAGATATCATTGCATTGGAGTCTTGCCGGGTGGACTTGACCTTCCTTTCCCTCGCGATCAATTCGAGGGTGTGGATGAACGGGCAATTGCTGCGCTGGCGTGCTCTGTTTGGTCCGAGACGAGAGTTGAGGTGATAACGAGACCTAGCTTTCAGGAGGGTGGTGGGGAAAGGAATTGAGGGTTGGGAGGGGGGAAGGAAAGAGGAGGATAGGGAGGAAGAGGAGGGAACGGTCCTTTATCTAGGCTGGGTGCTTCGCCCTTTACTTTCGTTTTTTTCCCCATCATCAATCGCACATTCTCTGCCAACGCAAGCTTTCCATCTACCCTCGATCTATTCTCCATTCTATCCTATACCATCGATCCACGTAATACTCTGCAATGGCTTCAAGACTTATCAAGGAAGACGCACTCATCAGAAAGGACCGATTCAAGCGTGCTGGTGCGTTGTCCTTCTGCCAACTCATTGCCAATCCATTCTTCATGCTAACGATCGGGGATGAAACAGATGAGGCCCGTCAAACCCTTACGCAAGAGCTCCACACTCTCGGTGCATCCGTTGATATGGAGCTTCGTGAACGCATAACCAACATTCACTCAAATGCCAATGCTCTTGAGAGTCAGAGCAAGACCGTGAGAAACCGTACTGCTGCTCTCGGGAAGACTACCCGTCAGTGGAGTGGCATGGCAGATGGAGCTAGAACCAAGTTGAAGGTTTGTTTCTAGCCCTTCCCGTAAGCACTTTGAACAGTTTGCTAACTTTTGCAGGAAATCGGAGACATTCAGAACTGGGCAGAGATGATCGAGCACGATCTTCTCCTCATTGAAGAAACTCTTAGAATTGTCCATGAGGACGAGCTTGGGGATGATGATTCTTAAATTATTCCTCTTGACGACGTTCACGAGACTTAAAATTTTTTTCAAACTTCTGTACATTTCTATTTTCCCTTGTTCTTTTTTTCTTTCTCTCTTCATACTTTATGAACGGGCGGTGGTGTGTTCTATGTTTGTAATTCCTATTTTACTTTGGAGTTGACGTTGGTATTTTCCTTTTCCGGAAAAGTGCGTATTGCTGCTTATTGGTTCGCTTGTTTGCTCTTCTCTCTCTATATCCCAAAACCTGGTGCATGGGTAGGTGAGTTGGTGGGTGTGCTGTTGTTTCAGATGTTTGCTGTCCGATGATGGGCGCGATTGCGGCAAGGTAAGGCAAGCCAGGACATGGGAACGGAGCGGAAGGGAAGCGTGAGGGCAACAGATAGCGAGTAGGAGGGGGACTTTGTTAATAGGTTTTAAATATATTTTTAATTCCTTTTTTTTCTTCCCTAGTTTGTGCTTGGGACTATTAATATCGTAGCGTACTCTAGGTCTACCGTAGGAAGTGAGCAAATGGGGTTTACCGATGTCTGAGTTGTTTGAAATGGGATAGCGTTTTAATGAATTGTATGTGATATGTGCTATGTCGGGTGGGGAGGATGTCGGCTGACTATCATAGCGTAGGCGACGGAAGGGATAAACGGAAGGGAGTGGGAGGAAGGAAGGAAGGAAGGAAGGAAGGAAGGAGGGAAGGAAGGAAGGTAGGTAGGAGAGGCGGGGGTTGTGGCTGGATGAGTGCTTGTTTTTGTTTTAATGTGGCTAGTTGTTTGTCAAGTAATATCCCTTCAAATTCCCGTCCATTGTGCTCTCCTACCTACCTATCGCAATGTGCCGTAGAGGTACTACCGTGCCGGAGTAAATTACAGGGTCCTGACGAGTATATATACTTCTCACAAACCCCCTACCTCGTTTCTATCTTTTTTTTCTGGCATCATCAATTATTTCCCTATATATAGTCTATATATATACACCCCCTTCAACATCCTAGCCTATGTATCGTATACCCTTTTTATGCCCTATCATATCCGCCCCCTCTATCTCTTTTGTAAAATCCTTGCACTTTCCATACAGACAACCAATAACACAAGAAAATGGGGTGTCGGTCTTCACTCTTTCCCACTCACTCGAGTGCCACCACACTCGCTTCTATATATATCTATATCGTCTGTTAAGGTCCCGAGGGCTTCTTTGTTCTCCCGCAAGTCGAAGTTTTAAATACGTGCGTGCTACTTTATTCTAGCTAATCCCCCACCTATGTTTACGCATAACTGACTCACTCAAAAGAAAACACTATGGAACATCTGGAGCGTCAGGTACAACTGAAATCTTGAACCGGCTTGAAGAGGGCGTGAATTACTGCTCTTACCTTATCTGCTCCAGCAGCTTGAACAAGTCCGGAGCACAGAACACTGAAGAAAGGAAGGAAAAAAAAGATGGGAGAAATTGACTTCGGACGAGTGAGAGTTTATGAGGATTTTTCTGTGGCGGACTTGCGTAGTAAAGTGGTTGGGAAGGAGGGAGTATCGATTTATTTGAGAAAAAATTGCATTGCTAAGGATTTGGATTTACGCTCACTCAGTCAGTCTTGATCGTCCTTGGTTATGCACTGTACGTCGAGAACATGGGATGTGTCACACGTCGAGCAGATTGACCCATTTAATGAGAAGATTGAAGATCCTAGGATAAGATTTGGAAGAAAAAAGAAACATGGTGTTTATTTCTGCAAATTGAAAGTAAGTGAGAAATGCTTCCCTTCTTTTATTTTCTTGCTTTCTGTGAGCTTTTGATAGTCCGGCTGCTAATAGCGATTATACAGAATTTAAGGATAATGATGAGCTTGACAGAAAAGAGCTGAGAAAACAGACCCTAGCTCCGGTTCCTGATACCCCGGATAGATGGTTCGGTCGGTTTTTGACTCTGAGTATGGGATGCAATAATTGCCGCAGTGCTACGCTGCGCTGGGGGTTCCTGGCATGGCAGATATGCGTCAGGGCGTTATCTGTCCTAGGATTTTTAGAGACCATGGACTCCTTGGTCGTTCCGTGTCTGCCTGTGTGGCGAAACCACAAACGCACTTAGTTATACTGGAACTTCTATGTGGGAGGCCTCGCTGTTGCGAATCGACTCTCTGGGATTTTACCCCCTGCTCCCATACAAGCGACCCTGGCCACCAAGAATTTCCCAAACCTCGCTATAACGAATGAGAGAAAACCTGAACTCTTGGATTTCCTTGAGTTGTATTGGCTGGATCAGCGGTTTGGCAAAGCGGTGCTGCTTTGCTATGGCATCACTTTACGCCCTACCGCTGGCGCTTTCATGAAAAGATTGTTGCCGAAGAAGCAGCTTTGGAGCTATACTTTATATACAAATGTTTTCCCTCCCCTTCCCCCTCCGTGTCTTAAACCTGTATAAACTATTTCACAGATACTAACTCATATATAATTCTAGCCATTCACACATCTACCTACTTCACAACCCCAATATTCGGCGAAATACTAATCTTGCAAAAAAAAAAAAAAAAAAAAATCTAACCATTACCTCTCACCACCACCACCACCACCACCACTGAACACCCCTTCCTTCCAATTCCCTCCCTCCTGTCAAAACCTCGCTCGCCCCCTCGACGTATGCAACCTTATCTATAAAATCCAGCAAAGGCCAAGAAGAAACAATAAAGAAGACAGTGAGGATGCCGAGCTATCTGGGAACCTCTCATCCATCTTCTTATACCAGGCGCGGTGACAGAGTGCTATTATGGGGGTTGGCCTTGATGACAGGGAGGCAGCCGAGCACGATGAATGCTCAGGTCTATAGTGATTGGAAAAGGGGGTCGAAGATTTACAGTACTACTGCCCTCCTTTCCGGCGGAGGAGGAACGAGAGAGGACGAGTACTGGCCTCCCGTGATTCGAAAAATTTCAAGATATCTCCTTGGTAGTGGGACTTGTCGATGGACATGGTCTTTGGCAATTATTCCTCGATGGGGCCCCGCCAGAAGTTGCAGGCGTTGGATGAGCGCGATTATAGTGCAGTATGGTTTCATTCTCCTGCGAGAGTGCATCATTAAGTGTTGTTCTTGGCGACACATGCTTGCTATCTAAATTTGGGAGATAGAGTGGACCGAAGAGAGGAAAAGAAGCTTGGATCGATCACCATCAATATTCTCCTGACTTACCCTCTGTTTTTAAGGCTGGGAGGGAGGCTCTGGAGACTTCCTCTACAAGTACTGGAGTAATGCACTACTTATCCGCTGTGTTAGAGCCGCTGGGGGGGGGGTTGGTGCAGTTTCTCGGCAAAGCTGCAAATCAAGAAACGTCAGATGTCGACCCAAATCTGATATACCCCCTGGCTGGAATTCTTGCCGAGATGAGCATGCATTACCTTGGACCTGAACTATATTTTTCTATTCATCCATCCGCGACCTTACTCTACCTATTGCTCCGACATCGGACAGGTTCTTTCTCCTAGTCCGTTGGGAAGGAAGGATATATCCCATATTGTCCCCCCCCACGGAGATGCTGACCCAAGTGAATGGAAGGAATTACCATAATGAAATTCTTCACCCTTTCCCCGCTGCATCCTTACAGAACAAGGGGAAAAAAACGGTCGATTCATGAAGTATCACTTGCGACTTCTCTGAAAGAAGAGTAGGAGCGCATGGTTCGGATGGATGAATCGATACACTGACGACTACGCAACAATTCCGTTCTTCATGGCATCTATGGAAAGGCGGATTTGGCTGGGCCCCTTAACTCACGTTTTCTTTCTTATTGGCGGGGTTTAATGCACATATACCAAGGGTTGTGTTATGTTAGCTTAAGCCAACCAAGTCACTATATGCCTCCGATCAGTCCTGAGACTGAGGAAATGGAGGTCAAAAAGGATGGGGTTGGGGTTTTTGTGCGCTGTACCTGTACCAGTGTGGTTTGTTATGGAGCGTTGGTGCAGTGGGGACTTTCTGGATATGCCAATATTAGGAAGTCAGTGCGGTCACCCAGTTATTCAGAACAAAAATAGGATGTCACTCTCTTATCCTACTTCCTATTGAAGGAAGTATATTTTGGAGCAATTTCTACAACTCCGTCAGAAGGAAAGAGCGATCTCTTCTCCTCCGCCTCACCGCCTGGGCGTGGAAACCTAAAGGATTTTGTTACGTCAACGGCGGTCCAGCTCCGGCCTCATTTGTAGAAATTCTATCGCAACTGCGTCCTTTGCCAATCGCGCTGCAACATCGAGAGTTCTTCCTCAACAGGATCACCAGGTGCAGCATTTTTTATATCTCGGTTTCAACATTGTTGGTGGTGAACAGACTGCCGGAGAAGCATGGCTTTGGGTTTGTCAAGTACATATCTTGGGATAATCGAGAATGAATCGGTTTGAAACATGTCGAAGGGTTTCTCCACCCCTTGACAAGACAGATCATGTGTTGTCGATGGAGAGAAGCATACCGGTATAGTTGAGTACCTGCAGTTAACTGTAAGTTTTTTTTCACTTTTTCCTGGTTTCTTTTTTTTCTAGCTTTACTATTCTTACGATTTTTTCGGCGCTAGGTAACGTTGGCATATTAATCTCGCATCTTCGCTCCTCCTTTCTCTGGCATAGTGCAAACTGATGTCTCTGGGTTTTCTTTGATTTCCTTCCATCTTCCTGCAGGGAAAAAAGGAGCACCTTTTTATCATTTCTTTTATCCACTTACACACTCAATGATAGAGTATCAAGGGTCTGGCGAGTGACTACCTATGACCAAACGCACTTCCAGTCTGGCCCACTTGGGATATTACTAGATTACTTCCCCTACAACACTACTGCCCCGGAATTGTTATCTCTGCTCCAAGATTCCCGCAAAAGAAGCCATGAAGAGCGGAAACCAGGACCGGAAGGGAGCCCGACTCTCGATCAAGCCGGAAGAATGCCATTCAAAACTTCGACCAACATAGCGATAGGGGTGATGATTACCCAATGCTTTCAAGTTAGTTCATTCCCTTTACCACTTCTCACTCGCGTGCTAACTAACGCCTCCCTCAGCCTCTACAATAGCTCACTCAATCATCCACGACCACACACTACGCCACCATAGCCTTCACGTACAGTCCCATAAGCGAGAAAAACGAAGAGAGACGAAAACGGAAGAAATGCAAACACGACGCCCAAGCAATCAACACCCAAGACTGTGCCGCCGGCATATGATGGGGCAAATCGAACCTCCCCAAATATCCCTTCACCATGAAGGTGTTAGGGAGTGTTGAAGTTGTTGCCGACATGCAGGAAAGAACTCGGAATTGTCTTACAACGGATGGAGTTAAACACATTCATCGACAACAACGAGATATTCTTGATGCTCTGGTATACTTTCCTTCGATAGTTGCTGCAGTCACGGTGGATGGGGGATAAACATGGGATCTTTAATAACTCCTGAATCCAGTCTGATAAGATCAAATCAATCGTCAGAAATGGGTCAATTAACGTCCGCGTTGACGATTCTCACGTCATGGTGCTCTGCAATTCCGCTCTCGGTTTAGGAAAGTGGTGTCTAACTTTCGCAAAATTTCCTCCGCCGGAAGGATTCTCGCTCAGCGGGAGTGTTTGCCGGAATGGTGGCAGGGGGAGTAATGAGTTTTGCCTAGTGGCTAGTTAAGACATGCAGCAGCGAACCCGAAACTGGGTATATCAGAGGTGGAATTGTTAATCACTGGATATGGGAACTCCAGCCAATTATTCTTGGGACTATGATCTACCTTTTCGTGAATAGCATGCGCATGCTTGAGCCAGGCTACCGGAGTGGCAACTAAACATAAGATCCATCTGCGTGGTAGAATCTGTGGCAGATGGTTCAAGACTTTGGATTTATCTCAGCAGGCTCAGATCAACATGGATACCATCCATGAAGGGGGAGCAGCATTACATTATTCTCGACACTCCTCTCTACTGTACTTTTCTCCGCTAGCTTCTTCAGCCGCGCAGACTCACTCACAACGAGCCGCAGCTAACCACAGGATTCATCCGCTGAATCTACGCCAGCCACTTCCCATTTTCATTTTATCTCCGCAGGTTTAAAATCAACCGTTCAAACAATGGGTCAATTCGTGTGTGCGTCGATAACCTTTCAGTCATGCACCTCGCGATTTTGTTGCGTGCGTGCAAAAGCTAAGGAAGAAAATCCCAACACGCTGAGCGTATTGGGTAATCTGGGGGGCGATTGAAGGAATGAATGTTGAAGGAAAATAATAAGGAAAATCAAGATTGTTGAGACGAAAACGTTATTTTTTTTCCTGACGCGTTCTTTTGTTCTTATTCTTTTATTTGGATGATTTTTTCTAAGCCTTGGTAGAGAGGAGACCTCCGGGGGACTGCTGGTGGAATCGCCTACATGGGGGAGGGGAAGGAAGGAGGTATACTATCTATGCTGCTTCGCTGGCAATGGTGCACAACAAATCAGATACTACGAATCCTGGACCTTACACCACTTGTACAGCAAGTTACAGCTTAAAACTCCCTCACAAGCCCTGCATACCACGAATCTTTATTCCTGTTGAGCCGAATCGAAAGAACCGCTCAATATTCTGAAGACATCTGGCTTGAGCTTTGACCGTCGCTGGATATGACTGCGGGATTGCGGGCGCTGAGGAGTATCATGGAATTCCCCTGTCCCTTCATCTGATTCCCATTGGTTACTTCGCCGTAGCTAGGAAGAAACACAGTCAGGGAGCTACTGAAATAGTCCTGCTATACATATTGTTATCAAGAAGAGTAGGCGGAGAAGCCATACAACACCGTACAACTTCCCCTCTGGGCCCTTTCTGGTGATGATCTTGTCCAGAAAGGGGAGAACATGTCAGTCCTGAGAACAAAATCGACGAGCTCTACACACGAGGTTATAAATTCGCTCCAAGCCGTGCGACCGGTCATCTCCTTTTAACTTAAGAAATACTATCTAAAGTGCAAGAAGAAGGAGAAGCTAGAGTCGCTGAGAGCATGGGTTCCTGGGCAGGGAATATGGAAGACACACACTGGCATTTCATGTTTTTTTGAAAATGCCAAGGGAAGGAGTGAATGGTGAGGTGGTGAAGACGATTCCGGAATTGGGCATAGTATGACGTCTATTCTTTAACTCGTTGTGTCCTTTTCTTTTATAGCCTCTGCTGGTGGGTGGGCGTGAGCCTGAGTGCGGTTCCGTCCACTACCGATGGAACTCCCCCTCCCCCAAGGGCGAATGGAAGGGAGGAGGTATGCTACGGTATCATAACACCACCACCACTACCCCATGCTGCTGCACTGGTCAGGTCGGCGTGCAGGAAGGCAGAGTAGGTACTACGGCTCCTATTCAATATATTATGATCCGGAGTTTACCTCGAGTCTACGGTCTTGCGTTAAATTTATGGGGAGTTAGATTTCCGGCCCAGGCCGTGAAGTTTATATACGATTTATTCCCTACGTGTCAAAGCGTGCAAAGGAAAGGTCCAATATTCCGAGGATATGTCGGGTCCCGGGGACTGGAAGAGAGTAGAGATGATCGATACCACACTTTTGGACGATTGGAAATACGCAAGATAGAAGATTAGGTGGATACGATAGTCATTCCGGATTCGGGAGACAACTGCGCTACTCTCTCATCTTGTTGACCCCTTTCTTCCAATTACGACGGCGGAGTAGGTATGGGAATGAGGAAACGGTCAGGGAACTGCCGTTGGAATGGTCTTTCTAGATTTGTGGATACCAGTAGTAATAGCAGTAGGAAGGTCTACTACTATCCCTGCTAAGGATGGTATTCATGGGAGAGTTTCTAAAGAACCTATACGCATTTATCCTATGGCTACTTATGTTATAAGTCAGGTATGTTTTTTCGCAGAACTACCTTTTTTATGAGTTTCACTAATGCTGGAACGCTAGATACTCTAAGATCCCAGCCCTTTACATTGAGCTATAGGGAGAGGTGTTTCACTCTTATCTACAGCATCTTCCTGAACGGCCCCTCGGGAGTGTTCTGTTCAGTCCGTGATCCAGATTTGGTTGCGCAGGTACATATTTCTTTTTTGGTGTTGCCGACATAGCATCAGCTCCTACCCACATAGACAGAGACAGTGGAGCTAATCGCTCTTATCACTACTCCTAGCTCTGCCCTTTACTACCCACACTACTACGCATTTATACCGGCCGACACTCGCTCAATAAACTCCACACGCCAGAATACACAGAAGACGAACTGGGAAGTTCCGAGGGAACTTGAGCTCTATTCTGCCTCAGTAACAAGGATCACTCCTGGACAAATCTCCCACGTGCGAAGGAGATCTTCTCCAGTTAGTGTCTAAAAGACTGATTCTGTCGATTTATCTTTTCCTGTCAACTCAAGAATGTATCCCTCCAATATCTGGTCACTTCCTCTCTACCAAGAGAGATCACATCCGAGATCCAACACGAGTTATCACTCGGTTGACCAGTCCTTGTTCCTCTTAAGCCGCTTTTTGGGCTCTGGGATAATATGGTCGATATTAAGGGGACTTGATAGAGGGGATTTACAATTCTTGAATTTATCTCCCATGTCTTGTCTCTTGATGGCTATTACACTTGCAGGAGTAGCTCCCGGGCAGAGATCAGGACGGACGCCGGTATGCCGTCCGTCCCGTTAGGAACCCGAGGACGGACGGGCTAGACGTTCGGTTTCATTGCCCAAGAGTCGTTTCAAGGGTCATTCCTTGAGATTCTACCTAATCCCCCGATACAATATCTCGAGCGCTTGATTCTTTCTCCGGTGGGGGGTTTCCTTAAATCAAGAAGCGGACGAGGTTCTCATTGTCATCAACCCCCCGTTCCGAGCTACCTCTGCCCCTACGAATACGGGATGGGGTTGTCTCTGAGCGCTACTAAGCTGGTAGGCCTATTAGGTGGAAGAAGGGAGGGGAATATGAACCGTCATATTCTCTTTCCTTTCAATTTCGGTCTTAACTCCTATCTGGTCAACCTTCTTACAATAAGGCAAAGCACACTTGCTTTTCTAGTTTAATTTATATGGCAACACAGGAGTGGGACTAGGTATGTGTCCTAATTCTATACTTTCTTTGTTTTCCAAGTTTACTGACAATGCCGGGGTTGACAGATCTTTTTTTTTGCATTCCCGAAGCATCGATAGCTTCTATCTATCGCGTCTGCGAGATCCTCGGTCTTAGAAATTCCTAGTGGTATATTGTTGTTTTTGTTATAGGATTATCATTGTCCTTAGTCACTATCCCCTCCAACTTTGAACTTCCAGATAGAGTTCTATCCGGTTGTCTACTCTAAGAGACATCCTGGAGTTTACCTCTTCGGTATCGCTCAACAGTGGGAATTTCCTCTGGAAGCTGGGTCTTAAAGTTGAAGTTCAACGAGTGACTGCTTTTTGTTCAAGGGCGCGTGGTCCTCCCCCATGGAGCATTACCATTCACCTCTGGGCAGCTGACCATTCTAGATCTCTTCTGCCACAAGAGCGTGTATGATATTGTGAAGCTGGGAGAGGCTTGGTGCAGCATTCTGTTTGCTGTGGCTTCCCAGCTGACACAGTGGTAAAGTCAATATATACTACCGATTGCAGGTTAGATGCACGGTTATTTCCCATAAACTCGGTCGGTTGTAACCATTGGGTCCAACTATCTTGCTGATAGTCGACAAAAGCACGCAGATATTGTTCCATTATGGCATCGATCCTCTCGGTCTGGCCCCAGTTTCGGGTGGCCCCGCACCCCAAGGACCTTCACAAAATGGCCCGCGACAACCAATATCGCCATGAACTGTATCCCTGAGCTCAAGCGACTCTCCACAGGGCTTGGAAGGAGTGACGGGAGATACAGCGCCACGGAAGAGGGCCAAAGTTTCGCGCGCCTGTGACGGATGCCGACGAAAAAAAATAGCGATTTTATCCTCCATGCGCGCGATCTACTACTGAGAAAATGTCCTGAGATGGGAATACCAGTGAAACTTTCCTTACCTAATCTCCAGAAAAAGGCGAGAAGGGCAGCAGATTCCCGCATGACAGCCCGCATCAGCAATCCCCCGACCTCTACGTTCCTCTTCATGTCGGCAGCGAGGAAGTCTCTGAGCACTCCCTCTTCCAATATCAGGAGAGCGCAAAGTTGTCCCCTCCATTCCTCCCCCACCAAGATGCTGAGGGGACCCGATGGGATCAAACATCTCAACCACCAGAACACAGTTCTCCATCCTGCTATACTCCACTTCCTCGGTGCTAAACTTCGTGAGAACAGAACTAAAAGGAAAGAAAAAAACCAAAAAACCTTGCTTCATGAATTATCACTAGCGACTGCTCCCCAAAGAAGAGTAAGGAGAACATGATTCGGATGGATGAGAGGATACTAGCACGGATGCATGCTTTAATTTATCGTGGCAACCACGGAGAGGCGTGTCTGGGTCCTCTCGCTCGCCTCACCGTCACGTCGATGGGGTTTAATGCATTTATATGGACGTTTTTGTTCTATACACTTAAGGTGGCCTGATATGAGCAACGGTGGCCGATGAAGCGAGATATATAGTGAGGAGGGTGCATGGGTGATATGTGCTTTTCCTGTGTCAGTGTGGCTTGTTGCGGGGTGTTGGAGATTGTGAGGCACTTTCTAAGAGGGATGTTGTGAATCGACCCGGTCACCCCGGCTATCCAAAACAACTAACTTATGTCACAATGGCATTCAAGGGAAAGGTTTTCTGGGAAGTCTTTAAATCAGTGCCCTCGGGAAAGAAGGGAAGAATCATGGGGCAGCGGTCTAGCTCCTACCGCATTCACAGGAAGCACATCGAGAGGACTAAACTACGCTGTGCTATCGAGAGTTCTTCCCCCCAAAAAATCATCACCGGGGCAAACATCTTTTACACATCTCTCTGTCTCAAAAAATATTGATAGTGAACAGGCTACCGAAGAAATCTGCCTTCGTGTTTGCCCACTGCCGGTCATGAGACAACCGAGAACAAGTCAAGTTCTGGAAATATCAGGTGATTTCTCACGCTCTTGCTTCCCCTTTGGCTACACAATTGCTGTATTACGTATCTGGAGATAAGGATATGCGTGAATAATTGTTCATGGTGGTGAGAAATAAATCTACTAAATGGGTATCTTCCCCATCCCCTTGGCCACTGCTGGGAAGAAGGGGTGGTATTTTTATCTATTTCTTTCTACAACTTTACTTGCACAGCGGGCAGATATCAAGGAGGATATCAAGGAGTCATGCCAGTGGCTATTCAAGCACTTCCGGTTTTGCAGACCGGGGATTCGCTATATTACGTTCTCTACGATACTACTACCCCGGATTTGCTGTTCCTTGCTTCAAGACCCGCGCATAAAAAGATGCAATGTGCAATGGAGAACCAGCCACTGAAGACAATTCCGACCCCCTTGATCAAGCCGAAAGAATGTAGTTCAAACCATGGACAAACATTTTCCAAACTTTGTAATAGGGTTAATGATTGCCGCCTAAGTTTTCTATCGCCCTTCAAAGTTAGTTCACCCCCTTCACCCGTTCTCACTCGTAAACTAACTCCCCGTCCGCCAGACTGTCTATCCGCTCCTCTCGACGCCACGCCCACTGCACTACACTACCATAACCTCGCACGCATACGAGTAAGTGATAACCTAACAGAGCAAAGGCAAACGCAATCCCTAATCCATAACCTTACTAAACACATACGATTCGGCTCCCAAATTAAGAACCGCCACAAAAGCCCCTTCACCCAGAAAAATTCTCGCAGAGTTGGGGAAAATTAGATAGTTGGGGATGGGAGTGTTGAAGTCGGGTTAGTGATTGGTCGGGACATGCTGAAAGGGACTTTGGGATGGATTAACGAGAGGCGAAATTGTTAAGCACTTTCGCGGGCTGGGTTGTCTTGGACATTACCGAATTATTCTCAATACTCTTCTCTACTTTTTTTTTTGATACCTACTTCGGTTACGCAGGGTCGCAGCGCGCGGCAAATAAACACAGGATTCATGTGCGGGATGGGATATGTGGCGGATGGTTTGAGACTCTGGTTTTGCCTCGGCAGGTTCAGATCAACTTGGCTGTTATACAGAGTTGCCAGATTTGAATGCCGGAGAAGATATCAACTGGGACGAATGGATAAGAGAAAGAAAGAAAGTACTGGGTTATTCTTGACACTCTAGTTCACTTTTCTTCGCTAGCTGCTTCGGTTCCTCAGGTTGGCAACAAGTCACAACTAAACACAGGATTCATGTGATGAATCTGTGATAAATAGTTTGACATTCTATGGATGATTGGGGAGAGGCGTTATTCTCTATTCCATCACGTCTCGTCATTTGATGATTCCTTCTAAGTTGCAACAAGGAAGAGACTTCAAAGAAACTACTGGTGGAACAGACTCCAAGGGAACATGGAACAGGGGCCTTTAGCTTTGGGATTTGACCGCGCGAAGTTTTAGGGTTCTTCGTTGGGTGGATATGATCACAGGATTGCCGGACGGAAAGAGCAATACGGGATCCTTCATCCCACCGCATCCTTTCCACCAATGCCTGCTTGGCTGTGGCTAGGAGAAAACAATCAGAGAGCTACTGGAATGGTCCCGGTTGACGGTTCAATATCAAGAAGAGTAGGAATGAGTACTACTTCGCACACCCTCCCTTCCCTGGGAATAATAATTACAGGAAGCAGGAAACATGTCAGTCCCGATAAGCAAATCGACGAGCTCTGTTTATACCAAGTGCAAATGCATTTCAAGCCATGGAATGGATATCCTATTCTACTACATGGGATGCTCGGGTATACCGACAAAAGCTCAAGGAAGAGATGGGATTGCTGAGGATGACATAAGGAAGATAGACTTGGGTATACCACGCTTTTGAAATCTCAGGTCAAAAATTAGGTATGTTTTCTTGCAGAGCTATCTTTCCCTTGCATTTCATCAACTAACGCTGTAAACAGCGTAAAGCATGAAGGATACTCCGAGACCCCATACATAACCCAGAGAGTGACTCCGGTCTATAAAAAGGAGTTTTGTGCTCTTACCTATCCTACAACGTCTTCCTACACAACCCCTCGGGAGCGTTCTATTCAGACCGTGATCAAAGTTTATTGGATGTCAGTCATTCCGAGCTGCCTACATATTATACTAGCTCTCACCCGCACGGAAAGAAGCGCGGGAAATAACCACTCTTGCCACTATACTTTGTACCATTTACCATCCGGCCAACACTCGCTGAAATAATTCCACCACCTCACAACAGAGAGCGATTTTCAACCCGTACCGAGCGCCAAACTCTCCAGGCTAGAACACACCGAAGGGGAACTGGGAAATTCACCGAGGGCGAGAACTTCTTCTGCCATGTGTGGCTAGAGAATCCTAGCGAATCTCCTGCAAATACATCGTACCTTCACCTACACCCTCAGCAACAGCAATCACTCCTGGAGACTAGGCGGGCATGGTGGAGGAGGAGGGCCTTCCCCAGTTAGTCAGTCTCGAAAAGATCAATTTTTATCTTTCTCCTTTTTATTTATCCGCTCGAAACGATATTCCCTGAGACCTACTTCCTCTCTATCCCTTACTATTAGATATAGAAAGAGCTCCTCCGAGATCCAACACAAGTTATCACTCGATCTACCAGGCCTCTTACTCTTAAGCCTCTATCTAGGCACTGGGTTCATATGGTCAATTACTATAAGCGCTTGATCGAGGAGTGTTTACTTCAATCGACTGGGGCACCCAGCGCTGTCTTCAGATGTCTTGTACACACTTCCACACCTCCGATCCACTGAGCACATCTAAACGCACTTTGCGCCACCATTGCAAGGGGCTTTTGGAAGCTTACGCTAATTATTTCGAAAATCAATATCTCAGTCGCTCTTGAACACTTATCAATCAGTGTACCGTGTCAGCACTCATGCCATCACTAGCTAAAATAGTGGAATGTATGATGGTACTTTTATTGCAGGGGATAGCATTCAGAAGAGTCGTCTCAAGGTCCCAGCTTTGAGATGATTCCCAATCACCAGCTGCAATGTCTTAGACACCAAGTTGGTTTTAGGAATTAAGAAGTTAATGAGGTGGTCATTGCCACCTACCTTTTTTTCAGACCTACTTCTGCCCCAGCAGATTCAATGGTGGCTTCGTCTCTGGTAACTACTAAGCCATTGGGGTATTAAGAGAAAGGAAGGAAGATTTGAATCTCCATGTTCTTTTTTCCTTTCAACAGAGGTATAAACTTATGTCTTTACGGATCTTCAATGTGAGCCATACCTGCTTTTCTAATCTATATATGAAGAAGGACGGGCGCCAGGTATGTCTCCTACACATCTCTGTCGCGCATTATATCTACTAACGATTACAAGTCCCGATTCTCTCCTTCTCAAGCTAGCTTACTACCACCTAAAACCGCCACCACACCACACCACACAGAAAATGATAAAAAAAAGTGGCGTCTATCATCCTCTCTACGAACCTACTCTATCACAACTACCCACCCCTCAATCGCAGAATCCGCAATGGCATATCCCCCCCCCCGCTACTATAAGCACCACTACAATACCAAAATGACTCACACTCATCACCGTTCTCAACTTTCCAAAAACAAGCACTCAGTTACTCTACTAGCACGCAAAGACTTTACACCCCTTCAAGCCCTACACAACCTATCACCTCCGACTTTCTGGAGCTGTCACGAAGAAAGACTGCAAAAAAAAAAAAGGAGTAAATAAAACAAAAACAAAAAACGGATCTCCCAAAACGGGAAAAAATTCTCCAAGTTGTAGGATAACACATCCACCCCCCCCCCCCACAGAAGCGGTCTCGGGTCTCAGAAAATACAGATAATCTCCAAAACAATCTGTGCTCCGGGGGAACGCGGCTTTTCACTTACTGGAGCCTCCAGATGGATGGATGGATGGATGTCTTGAGGGTTTTCGATAGTGGTATTCAGAGCATGGGGCACCCGCTTTTGGGGGGTTGCGGGCAGGGGGTGGGGCTAGCGCTGGGTTATGAGGAGGTATTCGAGGACTCTAGATATGCAGTGGGAGCACGATATATCACTCGCCACCTTTTTTCCCTCCGCAGTGGCGGCAAGTTTTATGAGTGGAGCTGTGTTCTAGATTTCCTGCAAAACAGAGATATTGAAGAGGTTGTCAAGGTTCGGTTTATACAGAGTATTAGCGTTCATCTCTTTTAAGATGCTTGTTTGTGTTAGGTCCTTTACAGCTAACTTAGTGTTTATCCAGCACAGCATACATTCCAGTTGAACTTCTCAATTGCGCAGTAGCTCTTTTATCAGTTCGTGCTTGAGGTATGGCTTTATCCATCAGTGCGGAGGTCAGGCTTCGTGCGCAGGGTTTGAGGATTTGGTTAGATGATATCAACTTGGACTCACTTTCTTCCTTTTTAGAGGTATCCCCTGCAGTCTTGATAGTGCCGAATTTCCCTACATCCCGCTAATTTTTGGCAACTAGAGTTAATGCCGACCCTACTCTAGAAAGTGGAGTATCGTATCGTCAGGTTTGGAAGTTCACCTGATGCCGGGACTTTAAATATGCTGGCACACTCAAAAGTACGCAGGAAATCAAAGTGGTCATCAACTCGATTGAGTTAAATAAACTGACAAAAGCGGCAGAATTATTCCGGCGTATTGTTCTGTCCTAGGCGTAACTACTATTCCACCATACCAGATACGATGATTCGTCACCGCCACTTCTAGTTTCTAGCTAGGAAAGATACTGCAAGCAGAATCTTGGCACGATGCAGGGAAATTCGGCACTATCAACACCGCAGGGGATAATGAGGATTTTATTTCTTTTCCCTTGACGAATGTATGGGAACCTCGAGAACTAGAACGAGAAATTATGCTGTTAGTGATCAGTCATAGACACGTACCCAGTGCTCTAGAGGAGATATGCCATCTCGTCCATTGTCTAAAGCAACCCAGTGCTAGGGGATTAGTTATTCAAAGCTCAAGATATTCTACAAGATAAAGAATAAAAAAACATATAGATCCCCAAGGATATTACATATCCCAACCACCCATAGTTTATCAGAAACCCCCCCAAGCACGCCTTGCCCAAAACACAAGCAACAAGGATAACCCAACGCACCCGGCAAGTAATAAACCTCGAGTACATACGATACAAAAAAAAACCCCCTTCCCACCCAGCATCGCCGCAAAAAAAATAAAAAAAATAAACACACCCCCTTCCAAGTTATGCAATCTTCAAAACACACTCATCTATCATTACCACCAAAACAGTATCATCCATCCCGAGAGTATCATACCAATCCAGCGTTCATGCCATAAGTTACTCTCATACTAAACCACACCACACCACAACCAGCGCACAGCACAACCACCACCACCCACAAGAATCCACCACTCAAACACCGTAGATGACACAAAACCTTCAACTGGTTAAATACCCCTCCAATCATCACCTAAGTACAAAGACGTTTCCCCCCCCTCCCCCCT
>ML120376.1:436051-514209 GCA_003788595.2 Choiromyces venosus 120613-1
ACCAAGTTCAGTAACGTAAAGTACATCCACCAGCTTTTCCTCCATCCATTCATTTACCATTACAGACGAACGCATAAGAAAATGAAAAGCTACCTACAGCTTCGACCTCCTCCTCCTCTCGCACTCCGGACAGCTGGTGGTAGTGGTAGGAGTATCTAGTCAACTAATCCCCATCAACTTCTTAATCCCCCCACCCGTTTTCCGTCTCATGCTCGGCTCCGGCCGGCTCGGTTTCGGCGGCCACATATCGTCGTGCTGCCAGCCTTCCACAAGCGCATTTATCATGTGCGGTAGCGCGATAGGCACGGGGGGCGTGGCGCCCTCGACCACCACTTTTCTATATATCTGAGGGTATGCTTGGGGGGTGATTAGGTTTGTTAAAAGATTCTAAGAAAAAGTCAGTCCAGTGCACGGAAGCAAAATGGGAAAAAAAAAAGGGGGGGGAGGGGGGGGAAGAGTACATCTTTAAACCTAGACTCCCTCACAGGGACTTCGTCGCCAACAGCAGACGTCCAAGCATCCCTCCTCGCAACGAATAATCTCAACCCCTCGTTCCACGTCATTTCCTCTTCCATCTCCCTCTTCATGCGCTCGCGCATCTTCTCGGGCGTGGGAACGTCATCCGGACTCTCGAAGGGGTATTGTCCGCTCTCGCTCTCCCGCCTGACAAGATTCGTAGCATCAACGTCGCTGTCGTCAACCCTCCTTCTCCAAACCCCCTCTCTCAAAGCCTTTGCCTCCCTCCGCTTTACACGTCTCGGCCTAGGCGGGGGGGTCAGAGCTCTTCTGTAGGATGAGGCGCCAACACTATCTTCCAGATCATCAAGGCCTAAATCCAAGCTCGAGTCCGAGCCGCCGGCATCTTCATCTTCAGAGTCGGAGTCGCTGGCGCGGGGTGTTGCGGGAGGGGAATTTGCCGCGTTGGGTCGCCACGACCCGAGACTCCCGCTGCGTTGAAGGGTGAATTTGGATGCTTGGGTTGGAGGTGGTGGTGGGGTGAAGGTCCAATCCGTCGAGACGCTGTCCAAGATCGTGCGCACAGAGCTGAGAGCTTCTGCACGCTCGTTTTTCGAGAGGGTGGTTTCTGGGGCGATGCGCACGGATTTCTTCGGCAGGGAGGGCATGCTGGTGGTGGTGTATTCTGTGTGTAGATGTAGATGTACTTCCGGTGGTGGTGGTAGCCGCTTAACTTTGCAACAAAGTGCCGTGTGCTGCCCTGCCAACTTTAACCCGAAGCCAAACCTCAACACAAGTATCATACGACACCACGAACACTCTTCACAAGGTCAACGTTTAAAAAAAAAAAAAAAAAAAAAAAAAACAGAAGATAGAAAAGTACGATAGTACCCCAACCTCACCCTTTAAAGGTGAAAGAAAGAAAAATATAGCCCCCTTCCAGGCAACCAAATCAATCGACCCACAAAAAAAACTCCGCAGACAGCGCAAGTAAGCGGCCCAGGCAACCCCCCCTCCCCCCTTCTTCTTCTTCCATCACAATATGACAGTAAAGTTACCCTTCCCTCCCAACCCCGCATACCGGTACCATATCATATCATACTAAAAACAAAGGAACCCCCCCCCCCGGGCCCACCAATCCAATCAACAATCCCATTATCCAATGATTCGAAAGCCAAAGCTTTGACATGTCTCATTTACCGGTACTCCGCCTCTGCATTGGGAATAGTCAGCGAAGGGAAGAAGGTAAGATACCGTACGATATGATATGAGAGGAAGAAGGGGATCTTGGCGGGCCATTTTCGGGGATGGATGTCGCGTGTTTGGCTGGGGTTTTGTGAGGGCTCGTCCGATTGGATGTTTGGTAGGTATTGTAGGGACAGGGGTATTATATCATCGGCTGGGATATACGGTATTTAAGGTATGGTAGGTTTTTGATTCGGCGGTGCTTTCGGTCTTACATGCGTGTGGGAGGGTGGTACGGTAACTTATGCTATTGTATGTAAAATGCGGTTGAGTGGGGAACACCACACACGATGAAGATATGGTGATGGTAGAAGGAATGAAGGGGGGAACGCCAAAGTTGACTTGATACATATACTTAGTACACTCCTGTCCCAAAAGTCCTCGCTGATGAAAAAGTACTGCTGAAGGGCTTGGCGGCAACAGAAGTATTATGATAATACTTTTTTGTGGTAATCAGCAGGGTAATTTATCAGAATCCACAAACGAAATCCTTCTGAACGAACGAGACCTCAAGACTGCCTTGGCCTTAATGTTTGGCATTATGCAATCGAGATAGTCTAAATGGTAAAATTTATTGTTAGTTGTCAAGAGGAATGTAAACTAACTTATGGGATACCCAAGTATCGATACCTCTGTTTTTGCCAAGCCCTGCGGCAGTACTTTTTCATCAGCGAGGACTTTTGGGACAGGAGTGTATCCCTCAGTGAAAGATGAAATACTCTAATCTTCTCTTCTCTTCTCTACTAGACTAGACTAGACTACTCTGGAATACGCTACTGTACTGTATAAAGGAGGTAATATGTTTTACTTGACTTGACTTTAACTGATGGTAGACTATGGTAATGATAAATGAGTGAATGAATGAAGGATATATCGTAAAGATAAAATAAGAGCAGATGAGAAGGAAAGAATATCCTGGATATGATACTGTAAAATAAAATAAAAACACCGCCCACCGATATAGATATAGAAAAAAATGAATCAATCGTATCGCACAGTCGCAAGGTAAGTAGATGATCGGGAAGAGTGAAAAGCAATCCTCCCAAAACAGTTTCAAGGAAATCCATAGAAATAGAACGGAGCAAGAAAAGGAAAAAAAGGAAAAAAAGAAAAAGGAAAAAAGGAAAAAAAGGAAAAAAGGAAAAAAGGAAAAAGGAAAAAGGAAAAAAGGAAAAAGGAAAAAGAAAAAAGGAAAAAAAAGGAAAAAAATAAATAATACTACGGTAAATGGGGATAAGCAATTTATTGTCTCGTGAGGCGGGAATCAGGAGGAAAAAGAAAAAAGAAAAAAGAATAAACTTTTCCGTTCGGCGCCGTCTCCTTGCTAAACGAAGCAAGAAAGCAAATCCCAGTGAAAACAAAATCAAGCTCCTACCTCCGTAACGTTTCCTTTTCTCATTCCCGTTTTGCTCTCCGACCACCTTCCCTTGTTCCATCCCACCTTACCTACACCACCTCCACCTCTGCTAGGCGGGAGTTCGCCCCATCTTCTTACCCACTCTCTCTCATCAAGTCGGCGTTTTCTACTGCCACCGCCTCTAGCTTCGGCCTCGCCTGCCTCCACCCACTCCATATCCCATATCGAGTAGCTCATGCCATCGTGGATAGTATTCCAGCTACGAGACTTCAACGCATTCCGCACCGACCCGGTATACTTTTGCAGCGTCGGCAGGATGAGAAGGTTCACAATAAGATCCTTCCCTGGTGGGATAGTTGGTCCTTCATCTGCGGCCTGTGCCCCTTTACCCTTCTTCTTGACCGGTGATGGGTTTGTTGTAGGCATGTTCGTGATGTTTCCTTGGCTGATGATCTTCCTGCACCCAGTCTCTGCTACGAGATCGGGGGTCGTGCCTTCCGGAAGAACTCCGGGGACCTTTCCAAGATGTACCAACACTCCCAGAACATCAGAATCATCCGTGTACACCTCTGTACCCCACACACATCTACGTCTGTGCACATCTCGTCTCTGCTCAACGCTGAGGAACCTGCGTGGAATTCGAACCTGGAAAATACAGTTCTCTCTACCTTCGAATCGCGGCAGCAATGGTTGTGTTACCGAGTATCCTTGCTTCGGAGTTGGTGTGGGTTGGTATATCGTTGAACCAAGATAATGCCTTGGTTTTGAGGCCAGGCTAGCCAATACCTTAGACGAATCTATAAGTAGACTAGTCTTGACCCTTTGTGGGGGAGGTGCCGGTGAAACAGCTGCAGGGTGGTGATGATGGACCGTCACTTGATGAACATGGTGCGGGTGAGCCATTGCCATGCTATTGGGTGATTTGGATCGCGCTCCTGCCCTTGCAGGTGGGACCTCGAGACTCGAACCTGCTGGCTCATCATCTACTTTATGATGATGGCGATGGTGATGAACGGCACTAGATTTTCTTCTCCGTTAGCCTTACTATGTAGCATAATAAACATGAGTGGATACATACTGCGACGGATGGTGATGGTGGTGCTTTTTCTTCTTTTCCATCTTGCCAGCTTCTTCCTCGTCCCTCTCCCTTTTGCCGAGAGCATTAGAAAGTTTCCCATCCTCTCTATTAGCCTCGGGAAAGGCCTTCTGGAAAGAATCATCCCAACTTTTGGTCACATTCGGCATACCCATGCCCATACTAAAGCCCGAGCTTAACCGCTTATTGGGACTTTGATTCCCAACGTTTGGACCACTCATCCGAGCATTACCATCCCTTTCCTTTTCTCCACGCCTTCTTCTTTCTTCCTCCCCTACTACACTTGACAACCCACCTGATAAAGCTCTACTCAACCCCCTCTGTAAGGCATCTTCTGCCCTCGCGGGTTCGTCCCTTCCATTCTGCAAATTTTGACGCCTCGAGTCACGGGTTCCATCTCCCATAGGCGGAAGGACAGTTGGCAGGCTGGTAGGCATCGCAAAAGGACTATGGGGCATAGGAGTGGTATATCCCGTGAATGATCTAAAATCCTCCCTCCCAGTAGTAGCAGCTGTAGGCAATGGAGCTGGGGTAGGGCCAAGCCCTCCGGCCCCAGCAGTTGATGTTTGGGGAAGAGAGATTGCAGCAGAATTGGGCATTCCCGACATAGACAAAGGCGCTCCGGACATCTCCATATGGTTTTGTGGGCCATTAGACGACATTCTTGATGTAATTGTCATAGGATACGAGAGATGAGAAGTTGAGGTTTGAGGTGGTTGATGTTCCACCTGCCTAGGTTCTCCGCCATAAAACGGTCTACCAGCCATAGCTTGAATTCCATTACTTCTTTCATTTCGCTCCCTCTCTCTTTCCCTCTCCCTCTCCCTCTCCCCTCCCTTTCTTTCTCCCTCTCCTTCTCCCGTGCCCGTTGCTGCTCCCTTTCCCTCTCCTTTGCTTCTCTTTCCTGATGCTCCTTCTGCTCCTTCTCTCTTGCCTTTCTTTCTCGCTCCCGCTCACGCTCTCTTTCCCGCTCTCGCTCGCGTTCACGTTCCATATCCCTCTCTCGCATCATGAGACGCTCCCTGCCAATCTCGAAATCTCTTTCGCGGGCCTCTCGTTCGCGCAATTCCTCTCGTCCCTTATCTCTTCCCTTGGAATATCCACTATACCTATCTCCATGGCTTTCACTTCGTACATGTCCTCTAGGGCCCTGACTCTCTTGAAGAACACTAGATATGCTTTGATTATTTGGTTGTGACATAGGCCTGGGTGGCGGGCCATGCATAGCAAGCATATCATTGTGCTCACGATCACGAGGAGGAGCTAGTGGGTGATACGATATCGGATGGCCCCTGTACACATGTTCTGGCGGAGTTATTCTACTGTTTTTGGATCCCGGGACCCCTGGTAACGGAGCGTGTGCTGTGCTCGGGCTAGCAGAGTTACTACTGACATCCCTACTCCTATCTGGGCCAGACGCGCTCGTAGGGCCGTTGATGTCTGGGGTGTATGGGCGGTTCAATGGTGAAAACTCGCCCTGTCTAGGCGGCGCGGGGGGCAGCTGATGAGTAGAAATTGGAGATGGATGTGGATGGGGCGGTGGAGGAGGATCGCTGGTTCCAAGCATTGAAGAGATTGACATGCTCGGTCGGTGTGTGGGAAGGCTAGGTAGAGATGGTAGATCGCGTCCAGGACCCCCGCCAGGACCTTGAGCGAAAACAGAGTGCGAAGGGCCCGATGAGTGGTGGTGTCCAGGTGGCGGCGGCCTGAGCGGCTGTGACTGTGACTGTGGGGGTGCCAAAGGATTGTGGTGGGGGGAGCTTGGGGGTGGCATTCCTCGGTGGTGCTGTGGTGGAGGTGGTGGAGGGTGCTGAGAATATTGGGTGTGTGGTGGGTGTGGCGGGTGTTGCGAATGTTGCGGCGGCTGCTGATGTTGAGGGGGCGGATGTTGCGGCTGCTGGTGCTGATGTTGATGTTGCTGGTGCTGTGGGTGTTGGTGATGCTGCTGTTGATGCTGCTGCTGTTGCTGTTGATGCTGCTGCTGCTGGTGTTGCTGCTGCTGTTGTTGTTGCTGGTGTTGATGCATCATTACTTCTTGTGTGGGGTGCCCTAAAAAAAACAATTGTCGTTAGTGTAAGCAAAGTAAAAAAAAAGTTTGTCGTCCGACCGATTCACGACTCAGCGTGTAAAAATGAAAAAATGAAAATCAAAGGGCATGGGGACGAAAGTTATGGCGATTCAAGAGTGAGGAAACGATCATGGTAACCAACCTCGATACATCCGCGGCGAATTATGGCCAGCGGGAATTCTCTGATGGGCTTCAGGAGTAGATGTACGATTTGGAGGAAGAAATGGTGAACCGCGACTCGATGTAGGATTAACTGAGTTGTTCTGGGGTACGGATTCTGTTCCGAGACTAATAATAAGCATTCATTTTCGCTAAACCCAACAATGGTTGATGCTTCCGAAACAAGGCGTTGGTAATTATAATATAAAAAAAAAAAAAAAAAAAAAAAAAAGTCAAAGGGAAAAAAAAGCACGAGGGGTGGCGATGACGAGCAAGTACTCGTCGTGTAACCCCAAAAAAAAACACAAAATAAAAACGAGGAACAGATGAGAATGGGCAAAAAGCAAATAAACTGTAGGGAGGGGACAGAACTGAGAAAGAGAAGATCAGGTAAGAAAAATGTGCATGTAACTGAACTGAGAGAAAATTAATTACTGACCGTGTCGTTGAGGTTGTTGGGACGGATGAGGAGGTGGAGGAGGAGGGGGCGGTTGTCTAAAGGGTCCTGGTCCACTAATTCTCTCCATCTCGGGGGACCTTGAAACATCCTTGTAAGGTTGCCGTGAGGGCGGAATGCCCCCGTGAACCATTTGCTGGTGGTGGTGATGGTGTGGATGTGGATGTTGGGGGTGGTGAGGATGTGAGTAGAGATCACTCACGGGAGGAGTGCGAGTATCCATTCGTGATCGTTTCTGCGATGCTTGTGGTAGAGAGCGTTCACGGTCCATCTCTGCATGACTTTGAGGAGGAGGAGGAGGAGGAGCGCGAGGAGGAATCCCAGCCGGAGGGCCAAGCCCAGGATGGCGAAGGTCCATTGGCGAAGACGGGGACGGGCCGAACCAGGAGGAGGAGGGTGAATACAAACGAATTCAGTGACGAAAGACCCACAAGAGAAGATGCGATAAAAACAATGACGACAACCAACACGATAACAGGTTCCCTAAACAAAGGATAGAAAATGGGTGGGAGGAGAGAAGGTTTGAGAAAACTCTCGCGGTAACCGAGGAGGAGGAGGACAGAAAGGGTTGTAGAGGAGATGGAGGAAGGAAGGAAGGAAGGAAGGAAGGAAGGAAGGTGTGAGTGAGAAGGAACCACACCGACACGCACCACCCACCACACGGAGACACCAAAATAGTTGCGGACAGCGGGAAAAAGAAAAGCGGAGTGGGAGCCGGGAAAAAAGGCAAAAAAATAAAAAATAAAAAAAAGTACTAAAACGAGGGGGTCCTGGGACGAGAGCGGATGCAAGACAGACCCAACAGAAGCAAGTAGATGCAGACGAGATACCGGCACAATATGGGAGAAGATGGGGATAGAAAGTGGCAATGGCAAGTGAGTAGTTGTATTGGCAGTGGTAGTTGTAATAAGGGTAGGAATGGATAATGAATAATGGGGGTAGTGGATAGTAAGTGGTGGTGGTGTTGTCTGAGCTGGCTGGGATGCAAGACGAGTGATGGATGAGAAAAAAAGGTGCAGTGGGCAGCAAGAAGTGAGCAGCGAACAGGGTGTGGGTATGCGAGCGTGAGGGAATGGACGGGGAGGGATTCTGGATGAGGGTGTGTGTGAGAGGTGAGCCACCACCGACCCACGAACCTACCTAATCTACAGCACAGACCCCGGACAGCTACTCACATATATACGATACTCACAAGCCAGGCAAAGCAAGCAGAGCGACAGGCATCTATCTAGCATGTGGTGTACCGTAGGCAGTCAGGCAGGCCAACAGACAATCGGAGGATCTAATATTGTACAGCAATCAGACAAGGAAGCAATTGTTTAGGCGAAGCTTGAAAGGAGATATATAGGATACTGTAGATGGATTGGATATCAGGGGTATGATGGCATAAGAGTAGGATTTGAAAGGTAGAGAGGGTGTGGTTACGGAATTCTACATTACAGAAACAAGCAGACAGCATCATCAGTAACAGTTAGAGAAGGGGAAACCAAAGGAACAGGCTATGGTATGTATGAGAATGTGAATAGCGAAGAAGAAGAAGAAGAAGAAAGAAGAAAGAAGGGCAGCAAGGGCGTGAATCCGCGGACAGCCTTTCCTTCCCTCTGGTACAGGATTAGGGCAGGCATGGACATGCGAGTGCACGGGTATGTCGCACTAAACTACATTGCCGTATGCTACTCTATACTTTATCTGATGTACCGTATAATATCATGCATGGACTGTTACCCTTCTGTCTTTTCGCTGCTCCACTCTCTCTTTTTTATTTATTTATTGAGAGTGAGAAAAAGATGGGAAAAAATTGGGAAGAAAAGGAAAAGGATTGGTGAATCCCTGTACTGTAAATGCATTTTCCCCGAAGAGGGAGTTGTCGCGGGGAGTCCCTGTTCAATGCATTTTCTCGGGTGGCAAGGGAAGGTGATATAATAGGTTCTTGAAGGGAAAAATGTCATACCGTAACGCACTTTATTGGTTGACCACGGTACAGTAGCGTAACTCGTTACTCTTTCTCTGCAGCAAACGGTTTTTAGGGCGACCCCACACCAAAATAAACACCACCAACTTTCCCCCTTCTGTCACGGTGTCACCCACACTCTGGATCGATATCACAACACACAATTCTCACATACCGTCACCCATCCACACCAATCATCATTATCCGTCCCATTCGAGCATCTCTAACACGCTTCCTTGTCCAGTCGATCTTCACCTGTGCAGCCCATATCGCGAGAGAAGAGCTAAACCGCTTCCCTGACTGGTTACAAAGATTAGGAGCCCGCTGCAGCTGCATGGGAATTCTCACTCTCGCATAGTCTACTCGTACAGGTACGTTACATCCACATCCTTCCTCTAGACTACTCTCCTCTCTCTTTCCCTTTCCTCTCGCTTTTTTTTTTCATGGGACGTGACACCGTTACCATCGCCAGATCCATCACCCCCACTACCACCGTTACCACCACTAACATTCACAACCATCCACCTCACACACGAGGACCAAGTCACCGGTGCATCACCCTTGACACCTCTGGCCCCCCCCCCTCTTCATCTCTCTCACTCACGCTCACTCGTCTTGTTTGGATTGCGGCTACCTGCTGACCATAAACTTATCGGTTCCTTCTGGGAGTGTGCAGTAAAGGAAACACAATATTTACTCTATATAGATATCCACCCTCGTTTATCCCAGGCAACTGACTTTTTCTTACCCTCACTTTATTTTATCTTTACACCAAGAAACTGGGTGCATGCTTCTGTATCGTGGTGCTTTAATTTGGGTAGCTGATTAGCTTACTGGCTCCCTTTAACTGTTTATCTTTACCCTTGTCGTCATTACCATCGTGTCGCGAACGGTGAAACACCACCATCATCGTCATCATCACAAACCCAGCCCCTCAAGCGACAAACAAACACCTTCATACAATCTTCTCCAGACACTTACCCCTTTTCCACGCTCGTCTCTAGCAATGGACCATTTGCCTCCAACGAATGCCACAATCCCTCGCCGTCAGTCACCGTTACCTTCTATCCGTCTGCCTGTTCCCGGTACTCCTTCGTCCAGTTTCGCCGTCTACAAGGCTCGCTTCAATGCTGCCTTCGTGGGTGCTAATCCACGGGTCTGTGCTGCTTTTTGGCTATTTGGTTTGGCTTCCAGCGAACCACCTTTCAATCCACCCCCCCCCCCCCCCCGCCTGCTTGATCAAACTAACCTTTCTGACCCTCCTTCAGGCCTTATCAACAATGTCCTCTATGTAATTATTTTATCCGCAGCTCTCGACCTCGTCGGCCCAACCTTGCCAAAGGCTATAGTGCTACTTGCCGATGTCGTCCCTTCTTTCTGCACAAAGCTTATAGCTCCATACTTTGTTCACCTCATCCCGTATCGCGTTAGAATTATGATATTGGTGGCCCTATCGTTCGTCGGTATGCAGTTAGTTGCCTGGGCTGACACTCTACCAGAGCGTTTGTTCGGAGTGGTGCTGGCCTCGATATCCTCGGGTTTGGGTGAGTTGTCGTTTTTGGGTATGACCCACTTCTACGGAGCCTTTGCTGTGCCCTTCTGGTCGTCAGGAACTGGAGGAGCAGGCCTTATCGGAGCAGGACTTTATGTGTTCGCCACGAGTTGGATTAGATTCACTGTTAGGGGAAGTTTGATGGTGTTTGGGTTTTTGCCAGCTATATTGCTTATCGCCTTTTTCGGAATCCTACCATTGGGTCCATTACGGGGAGGCGATGGTTATAAACCGTTGAGAAACGGCGATGAGATCATTGATCCAGACCTTGAAGACGATGGTGCAGCCAGTGGATTGCTAGCGTCTTCGGTGCGCCCCGCCAGCGGACACACGTTCCCTGCAGTCAGCGTCAGTTATGGAGCCAGTGAAAAGACATTCGTCAGTCAGATCGATGCTGCATGGAGGGGCGTTCGGGCTAGCTTAAAAAAGACACAGCATTTGTTCATTCCCTAGTACGTTTATCTCCTTCGCATGAATAATTTTTTTTCTAATCCTATCATAGCATGCTTCCATTACTCCTGGTCTACATTGCCGAATATACTATCAATCTCGGTGTTGCCCCAACGCTTCTATTCCCACTAGCCTCCATGCCCTTCAATAATTACCGTGATGCGTATCCCATGTACAACACAATCTATCAGACTGGTGTTTTCATCTCACGTTCTTCGACTCCCTTCATCCGCGTCCACAAACTCTACCCACCAGCATTGTTCCAAGTAGCCAACCTGGTGCTTCTGGTGCTTCATTCCCAGTACAACTTTCTTCCAAACATCTGGATAATCTTCATAGTCGTATTCTGGGAAGGACTGCTCGGCGGACTAGTTTATGTGAACACCTTTGCAGAGATAACTGACAATGAACCTGAAGATGAGCGCGAGTTCTCACTCGGGGCTACCACAGTGAGTGATTCCGGTGGTATTTGTGTTGCGGGTTTCATCAGTCTGTGGCTGGAAATGTATCTTTGCCAATGGCAGGTTGATAGGGGAAGGGATTACTGCAGGCAGACTTGATCCTTTGCCTATCAACCTTTCCACTTTTTCCTTTTCTTTTCCTACTTACCCATTTGTTTATATACTGGACTGGAGTTTGTCAAAGACAGGTTTTTTATTTTTATTTTTATTTTTATCAAGAGAAGTGTTTGTTTGTCTATTTGTTTATCCGTTCTCTTATCGTTATTACAAGTGCATGATATACCATACAGTACTGTAGGGTGCAGTAGTTATAGTTAGAATATCACAAAGTTAGCCAGTCAGTCCTACCGTATCGCACGCATCCGTACCCGATTACCGCCTCATACCGTCTCATACCGCATCATACCGTACACCCCGGCATCTGCCGAACATTACAAGACAAAACAACCCCAGCTCGCATAAATCCCAATGTCTCTCCACCCCCCCACCAACCAACCACCAAACCTACACTGACTTGGCTTGTCCTATCGCAGCGTGCTGGAGCCCCCAACCCAACCCAGCCTCGCTCCCGTACCCCGTACTTTGGAACGGCAAAGTACGTATTGTGCTCGTACCGGTAATACGATACGATAGACCAGATACTATCGAGACGAAGCGAGGTGTTGGATCATAGCTGTCACTCGGGTTTGAGTTTGGTCTGTCGGGTGGGAAGTACCGTCTCTTTCTGCGAATTATGAAAGAGTGCGAACTGATGATTTGATAGTGCATCACTTTCTATTGTACTGTACATCCCGGCTTCAGTCTACACTCACTGCCTGTCTGTCTGTAAAAAATAATGCATTAATCGCTGGAAAGACGAGTTGAATATTATAGAAGGATGGAATATGGAAATGGTTGACTGCCATGGTAGCATTCTCCTTGGGATCTCGGGGCGGTGGTGCGTACGTTGCGCGGGGATTTTATATCTGTGTATCTGGGGGGGGGGGGTATCATAGCTCACCTGAAGTTAAGAATGATTAATTTTTATATATTTTTTTGGAACTTTCTCCACTCTCTATAAAATTTAATAAAATAAATACAGTCCTCCTCCTTTCTCCTCCTCCTCCTCCTCCTCCTCCTCCTCCTCCTCCGCGCCACCAACTTTCTTCCTTCATTTTCCTTTGGCATGGAATTCGCATCGCAGCCCCCGTCCCGGACTGTGATGACAGCCAGACACTAGGAGTACTTTCTTAGGAGATTTGACTCTGAATCCGGAGATTACAGGGGTGACGGAGATGGTGGATTACTCGTAATCTTCTGACGTTTGCAAGCTCAGCTGCTATTCCATATGGGTAAAAAATCGGCCGGAGCATCAAGATTTTGGTGGCGTGCAATCGCAGCTGTGTTTGCAGACGTCAGAAAATTACGAGTATGGTGCCGGAAGCCTCTGAGGGTGAGTGTGTAAACCTCCGCACCCCCTCCTCAAAAAATAAATTTTTTGTTGTACCTTTCCTGATAGGGAACAGATTGCCACCAAATGCTTAACAAAAAGAGTATCGAGTAATTTTTAGTGATGTGATCACCCAACACCAAAGATGATTACTAAAAGCAAGAAAGGTGGCAACATCGTAATATATATTGTAAATCCCGTTCATGAGATATTGTTCATGAGATATTGATACTACTCTCCATAGAGCACCAAGATCGCTACATGTTAATCAAGTTCACGACATAACATTTCTCCACCATTATTTGAAAACATAAGATTCCAAATACATAGGTATAAACAATCTTAACTTTGAGTTTTATACTTTGAGTTTTATCGAGACTGGTCAAAGCAGCATAGTTGTGAATATTAAGAATCATATTAATATAGAGTACAGGGAATCAACGTGCCCAATTCAAATCTGATACCTCATATTGCAAATTCAATGTCCGGAAACCAAATATCACGACAGGGACTTTGGAAAAGAAAGAAGGTCGCTATGGAGTGGGAAATACTTATGACCAAAATGAGAATTGACCCTGGTGGGCAACTCCGTCAATGCCAATTGACAGAAAACCTTCCTCCACCTCCAAAAAGATCGAATGGCCGAACTGCATCCATTCTTAGCCTAAAACCACCTACCAGTATTGCGACAAACAAGATAAAAAGTCTACCCAAGATTAGTTCAGAATATAGGCCTGGGACTCGAAGTGAATCTATCCAAGGAGGAAGTGGGAGGCTGAGGAATCACAGTGAAGCTGGAATGGAATGGGAAGATGAATTTACTGAAGCAAGAGAAGGAATAGGGAGTATGATAGAAGGTAGTACGAGAACGTGGGAGTACAATAAGGATATATATTCTATGTCCAAGTCACTTGTACAGGAGACTATTGAAAAGTGGCCTGAAGCAACAGGTCTGCACAGAAATAGTGAATTAAAAATCTTTATTATTAATGCTGGTAAGTTTATCAAATCTGATTAATTATATACTGAGCATTTTACTTGAAAAACAAGGTACTTATATTGTTGAAGGTATTATAGATATGAAAAAGTTACTTGCCTCAAAGCATTTCCCCACCAATCAAAATCGACAATGATATCTTCAGGTTTATCAATTTATGAATCTCCAGCGAAGTGCTATTCATACACCATGCAAAGAACTAGCATTACAGATTGCACAATGTTGGGGAAAAGGACGTAAGTTAGGAATCTTTATTCAACAGTGTGAAAGGTCTTGGATTAGAACATGTTGTATTATACCTGGAAAACAAGAGCTTGAGCCAAGAGTACAGAGTATATTAGAAGGTGAAGGAACCTTGATTGCAGCTTGGGAGTTTATTGCAAAAGCTGGTCAGAGCTTAACTGCAGCTGACCTCGCAGCAGCTGTTGGAAACTATTGGAGAAACTTAGTAGCTAATGAGAGAGACCAGGATGGGGTTGAAGAGGATGCTATAAACCAGACCCAGGATACTATTAGGGCATTGAGAGAGTTGGATGATGATGAAGAGAAATGGAGTATTATGAGTAGATCTGCAGTAACATGGCTTCATTGATTGGGTTATGATTATAAGCAGGTGCGAAAAGGTCTATACAAGGATGGCCAGGAGAGAGGGATGACGTTCTAAGGTACTGGATGGAGTACTTTTTACCAGTCTTGAAGTCACTGGAACATCAGTTTATCAATTGGAATGACAAGGGCAAGGTGGTAAGAGGTGTGGCACAGGTTTGGGCAGAGACAGGAGAACAGCCAATTGTCTTAGTCACTCATGATGAGTGTACGTTCCATTCAAATGATGGTCAAACTCATCAGTGGGTTAAGGAAGGAAGCCAACCGCTGCATAAAACTGATCTTGGGAAAGGAATCATGCTATCAGGATTTTTGACTCTAGTCACTCCCCTTCGTGTACCAGATTATATTCCCACTGAGCAGCTATCACACTTAGGACTGCATTGAGAAGCACTTGAGATCATAGAGATAGGTGGAGACTGTTGGTGGAATAATGAGAAGCTGGTTAATCAAGTTTTAAACTATGTGATACCAATCTTCGAACTACAATACCCTGGATGTCAGGCCCTCTTCCTTTTTGACAATGCTCCTTCTCATGCAGCACAGCCAACAGATGCATTACATGCACAAGCAATGAATCTAGGACCTGGAGGAGAGACTCCGATTATGCGTGATGTATGGTATATCGATTCATATAGTACGCACATCATCCAGTCGACGAACTTTGCCATTGATGATTTTACCATACCATCATCTCTGAGAGGGAAGCCCTGTGGTTTAAAGCTCCTACTACAGGAATGGGGACTTTGGCATCATGGATTAAGGCTTAAATGTCTAAATTTAAGCTCATGTAACCCGAATTTACCTACTGGATGCTGTGCCTGGACGCTACTCTCATTGCAGCCTGATTTTCAAAACCAGAGAAGCAAACTAGAAGAAGTTATCAACAACCAAGGCCATCTTGCTCTATTATATCCTAAATTTCACTGTGAATTAAATTGGATTGAATACTACTGGTGTGCGGCCAAGTGGTTTACTCAAAAACATTGCAACTATTCACTTCCAGCATTACGAGAAAGAATTCTGGAGACATTAACCTACTCCAATCAATTCATATGGCAGTTTTGGAGATGTGTTACAGATATTGCAGTAGTTTACAGGGAAGGTAGTGGGTGGGGGACTAAAAAGACTTATAAAAGTCACTGAAGATTGCATTCATAGGCACAAGATAGACTGTGATAACCTTGTAAAAAAATTATTGTTAATTGAAATTATATTGAAAAGGATAAGTGATTAGAGAAAAGTTGTTTAATGGTATTCTAGCAGGTGAGGAAGTACAGAAAGAAAGCAGAAAGCAGCATTGGGAGGAGAAGTGGTGGGGGAATAGCAGTGGGTACAAAACTGGAGGACCAGGGAAAGGGATGATATTTGTAGTAGGCTATTACAAACCTGGCATGGTTTGTAATGGTTTCACATGATATACAATTATATGTCATAGTATTTTATTTGTTATGGTTTTCGCACATGACTCAGTTGAGTCATATGATGGTATGTTTTCGCACTATGACTCACATACGAGTCATAGGGTCTCACATGATTCACAGTTATGAGTCATAGTTGTTTATGTTTGAATTTGATTGGTATGTTGAGCATTGACTCATAGGTGCGCCTATGAGTCATGAGGATTAAGAGGCATGACTTCGTTTATACGAGTCATGAGGTTTCGCACATGACCCCTTTAAGGTCATGGGACTTTCGCGCATGACCAAGTATGGTCATGAGGTTATATGTTACGCGAGTGTATGAGTCACAGTTGTGACTCATTTGATTTGTAAGCGGGTTGCTGGAAGAACTATATAAGGAGGTCATTAGGACCTGATAGTTAGTTCTTCACGCAACCACCTAAGTTATTTCCTATCTTATAAGTTATCAATAAAACACCTTTATGCTCTTTACTACGAAGGCCAACAATCACAAAAAGGAACAGAATCAATACTAGTTAGCACTATAAGGACTTAGTATTGGCAATGGTCAATATCTAAGACGTAGTGCAAGATAATAAGTATTGAGAATTCTCGAAGAAGAGAGAATACAATAAGAGATAGTAAGTATTAACTCTAAGAAGAAAGCTAACAATAGGATCATTGCCTGTTGTGAGATATAAGAAAGGAGAGATCTTATAGCCGATCGTAACATTTGGTTGCATCCCCAAGCAACACCCAATGACAACACAGATTTCGAATACGACAACCAATCCTTAGAACTCCCAGAGGTTGCACACGAACTTGCAAGAACAGCCTCGGAAAGAGGGAGAACACCAAGTCAAGTTACACCAGAAGAAAGGTCACAACATAACGAATCTTCAAGCGAGGAAGAAGAAAGAACAGAAAGAATGTCAGGCCAAGGACAAGCAGCGGGACAAGCTGCAAACCCGCCACCAGCAGAAGAAGAACCACTTGGACAACTAGCGCAGATACTACAAGCCATGAACGTTCCAAAACCGAAGGTTAAACCACCAAGCACCTACACAGGCGATAGAAAAGAACTCAGAAACTGGCTAGCGGAACTGCAAATCTACTTCCAAGCAGTAGGATGGGCAGAAGAACACAATGAATAAAAAATTACCTATGTATCCAGTTTACTACGAAGAGAGGCAAGTTCATGGCTCACACCCTATACGGAAGGAATAAGAACCAAAACCTGGAACAACTGGGAAGAATTCAAGGAAGCAATTAAAAACCAATTTGGGGAAATTGATCCAAGGGGAACAGCGAGAATACAACTCAAAAATATGGTCCACGGAACTCAGACTATGACGGAATACTAGAACAAGTTCAAACTGGCCCTAACAGAAGCGGAGTTGGACGACACGACAGCAGGAGAATGGCTATACACAGGAAGGAACCCGAAATTGCAAGAAGAATTTGATCACTACAATCAAACAATCACAGCAGCAGACCAATTAGCAGTATGGGCGATGAACAAAGAAATTCGACTGGCCACACTCAAACATCTGCGCCAGGTAAAGAAAGTTAAGACGGAGATATATGGCACCCCAAGAAACCAAGATGGCACTTTTAAAATGACACCCAAGAAAATCCTGCAAGGTGATCCCATAGACCTGGACGCTACAAATCGAAGGAGGTACCAAAGACTACCCCAGGAAGAATGGAGAAAATGCATGAAAGAAGGATTATGCTATCAGTGTGGAAGAAAGGGACACATGGTAAAAGACTGTAGAGTCAAGAAGGCCAATATCAAGGGACCGAAGATTCGGGAACTGGATGTGGAAAAAGAACAAGGAGAGGCTTTAAACAATGAAAGTCCCCAGGAATAGGTAGTCCTGGGGACAACAGAACGAAACCCATCAAAAGAGGGAGGACGTCCCCAGGAAAGGATGGGCCAGGGGATGACAAAACAAGAAACATCAAGATCGCACACCTCAACACTGCAATAACCAACAAGGAACTAAGAAACCTCGAATCGGACCATATCATGGTCAAAGTACAACTACACAACAAGCAACAACAAATATCGACAAACACAATGAGCGACTCAGGGGCAACTGAAGATTTTATAGACCGCAACTTCGCTATAAATCATCAGTTACCATTGACAAAAATTGAAAAACCAAGAGACATATACATGGTAGATGGAACGGTATCGGATGCAGGACCAATCACCCATGTCATAGAAATCCCTATGGACATCGGAAGCCACAAAGAGAAAGCAACTTTCCTTGTGGCAAACCTTGTCAAACATGAAGTCATCCTCGGCATGACATGGTTAAAGGACCACAACCCAAGGATCGATTGGAGAAATGAAGAAATCACCTTTGATAGTGATAGATGTAAGGCAGTATGCCTTGATGCCTCCCCGACGGTATACGCAGTACCTGAAAAGGAAGCAATTCAGGAGAACCTAAAAAGTAGGATTCTTAGGATCAGCACTAAAGAAGGACCAAACTATGAAGTCATAGTCAAAAGGCTGAGAGAAGATGCCAAGATACCTATGAAAGGTTCGCAAAAGGCTGCAGGTAGTGACCTGTTCAGCATAGAAAAAGCAACAATCCCAGCAAGGGGACAAAAGCTCCTTGGAACAGGGATCTCAATGGGACTTCCGGAGAATACCTATGCCCACATCGCACCCAGAAGTGGTTTGGCAAGCAAAAACGGCCTTACCATTAATGCTGGAGTCATAGATGCAGACTATACAGGAGAAATTCAGGTCCTATTAGTAAACATGTCAGAAGTGGATTATGAAGTCCACAAAGGAGATAAAATCGCCCAGATAATTGTTGAAAAGATAGTTTCAACACCATTCAAGGAGGTACAACAACTTCCACCCACAGAAAGGGGCAACCAAGGATTTGGCAGCACAGATCACCAAGAGGAAGAACCATCTCAGAATAAGAAAAAACTATCGATCGCTTTCATCTCAGCATAAGCATTTGGTAGGATGCAGAAAAAAGGAGAAATCACCGGAATCCTAAAATGGGACGATGCAAGACTCACGCTAGCAGCTACAATAATTAGCACTGAACTAGCCCTACAAAAGAAAGGAAAGGGAGGAAAAGAAACCTTAAGACAAATAGTACCTAAGGAGTATCACAACTTGTTAGATATATTTGAAGAAAAAGAAAGAACCGAATTACCACCACATAGGGCAGCGGACCACAAGATCGAAACAGAAGCACCGCCACCATTTATAAAACTCTACCCCTTGAGAGGGGAAGAACTCAAGGAACTCAGGGAATACCTGGAAAAGAACCTAGAAAGACGATGGATAAGACCTTCGTCCTCATCAGCGGGAGCACCCATACTCTTTGTCAAGAAAAAGGATGGAGGATTAAGGCTTTGTGTGGACTACAGAGGCCTAAATGCAGTATCAAAGAAGGACCGATACCCATTACCATTGATAAGTGAAGCCTTGGATCGACTGCAAACAGCGAAATATTTCACTAAACTCGATATCAAGGATGCCTATCAACATATAAGGATTGCCAAAAGAGACGAATGGAAGACAGCATTCAGGACGTGATATGGACTATATGAATATATGGTCATACCATTCGGATTAACCAATGCACCGGCAACCTTCCAACGATGGGTCAATAATGGGCTCAGCAAGTACTTGGATGTAAACTGCATCGCTTACCTGGATGACCTCCTGGTATATTCGGATACCATGAAACAACACCGAAAGGATGTGGCCATGATACTAGCAAAACTCAAAGAAATTGGAGTTCATTTAAAACCCACAAAATGCGAGTTTCACAAGGAAGAAACTGAATATCTGGGATTCATCATCAACTCTGAAGGAGTACAAACGGACCCTACCAAAACAGACGCCATAAAAGTATGGACAACGCCAGAAAAAGTCAAAGACATACAAAGCTTTGTGGGGTTCTGCAACTTCTATAGATGGTTCATTGAAGGATTTAGCAGGATAGCAAAACCGCTATACAACAGAACAAAGATAAATCAAAAATGGGAATGGAGAGAGCAAGAGCAAAAGGCCTTCGAGGGTCTTAAAGAAAGACTTACCACAACCCCAATACTAAGACACTTTGACTCAGAAGTACCTATTATGATTGAAACTGACGCATCTAATTATGTCTGTTCTGGAATAATATCTCAACAAGATAAGGAAGGACTGTGGAAACCAATAGCCTACCAGTCAAAAACAATGACCAAGGTGGAATGCAACTATGACATACACAACAAAGAACTCCTGGCAATCATGCAAGCCCTCAAGGAATGGAGAAAATATGCACAAGGAAGCCCTCATACAGTCAAGATCCTCACGGATCACAAGAACCTTGTCCCATTCACAACTACCAAGGCCCTGAATGGAAGACAAATAAGATGGAGCGAAGAGCTAAGCCAATACAATATCAAAATTGAATATCGACCAGGCAAGAAAGGGGCAAAACTAGATGCCCTTACAAGAAGAACAAATAACATACCAATGGAAGGAGATGATCGCATTACGCAAAGACAAAGGATTCTGTTACCAAAAGAACAATTCTTTGTAGATGAGGGATATGCCTCGGGCTCAGAAGAAATCAATACTATGGAACTATGGACAATAGAAGACCAAGGAACCGAAAGGAATATCAAAGAAAAAACATCACAAGATGTATTGCTCAAAGATATTTGAAAAGCTATAGAAAGGAAGGATAAAGAATACCCGAAAGTGGCACTAGGATCATGCGATTGGAAGGAAGGATACATGTGGTACGAAGGAAAAATCTGGTTACCAGAAGATGAACTGATAAGAACCAAAGTGATAAGAAGGAATCACGACACACCACAAAACGGACATGGTGGAACAGCCAAAATATTTGAATTAACACAACGAACATACTATTGACCAGGCATGTGCCAAGACATTAAGCAATACGTCAAAAATTGCAATATGTGTCAACAAATAAAAACAAGTCGTCACGCTCCCTATGGACTGTTGCAACCACTACAAATACCAGAAAAACCATGGAAATCCATCAGTATGGATTTCATCACAGACTTGCCACTATTGAACAACTATGACACAATATGGGTTGTAGTGGATCGCCTGACCAAGATGGCTCATTTCATACCCTGTCGAAAGGATATGAAAACCAAACAGTTTACGCAACTGTTTATGAAAAATGTTTTCAAACTACATAGATTACCGAAAGATATCATCAGCGATAGGGGATCAATATTCACATCGGACCTATGGAAAGAGATGACCAAAGGATTGGACATCACCAGGAAGATAAGCACAGCATTCCACCCCCAAAGGGATGGTCAGACAGAGCGAATGAATACCTCACTGGAACAATTCCTAAGGGCATATGTGGAATACTCCCAACAAGATTAGGAAGGATGGCTATCATTTGCAGAGTTTGCATACAACAACACGAGACAAGACGTCATTAAGACAACACCCTTCTATGCAAATTATGGACATCACCCCATCAACGAACCTATGGGACACACAGGTTTACCAGGAATATTGGAAAAGGAAGATATCAGCCGACTACACGGACTCCGAGTCATCGAAACAGAAATACGAATGGCACAAGATAAAATGAAGGAAAACAACGATCACCACAGAAAACCCGATCCAAGACTAGAATCAGGAGATAAAGTCTGGTTAATCACGAATGATATCCAGACCACGAGGCCATCAAAGAAATTGCATTATCGAAAAATTGGACCATACAAAATCATTGAAAAAATTGGAGAAAAGGCTTATAAGCTAGACCTCCCAGCCTCAATGAAAACGAAACATCCAGTCTTCCACATCAGCAAACTCGAACTTTATTCGAACAATCCTCTACCTTCACAAAAGAAACTTCCCCCTCCTCCTATCGAGATAGAAGGAGAAGACGAATACGAACTCGATCAAATAGTCGATTCAAGACTACATTACGGAAAACTACAATACCGAGCCAAGTGGACCAGTTACTCTGCACAACACGACCAAGAGTGGTACCCAGTAGAGAATTTTAATAACACCAAACATGCAATCGAACACTTTCACTGAGAAAACCCAGGGAAACCTGGTCAAAGAGGAGGAACAAATGAGCAACAAGGACTGGATCAACCTAGCCAATCTCCCCGCATCCATGCCAATTACACACGAGCAAGAAAAACACAACCAGAGAAACTGGACTGGTTGCTTTGACGATGGATGCTAAGTACACTTTACGGAAAAAGAAGGGGCCGATTACTGGCTGAAAGAGCACAGAAACTCCCTACCACCACTCCAACCACCCATGACAACATGGGAAGAAACGCCACCATCCCCATGAACACCACCCTAGTCGCCATGCGACAACAACATACTCTTAATGGCAGAGCAAGCAAAGTTTTCAGGGATGAAAATAAAGAGAAGGGGGAGCAAAAAATCTTGGCCCAAGGTCAAGAAAGGGGGAGAACAGTGTCCAACAATAACCCATACTGATTCCTTCGAGACGAAGGAAACCTTGAAGACAAAGGTCAAGGAAAAGGAGGAGCAAATTGCAAAGTTGGAGGCCAATAAGGGATGGTCAAAAGGAGAGATAACAGGTAAGAATATCAGGGTCCGAGCCCTGGAAAGAGAGCTAGCAAGAGAATGCTATGCAAGGAAGGAGGAAGAAAAAAGATTCAGTAGGATTACTGGGGATATGGCACACATCTGCAGAAACATAAGAAAAGATGTGTACAATGAAGGATACCATCACGAATCCTCAAGGGACTGAGGATTTAGGGAGAGGGGACCTAGTATTACAAACCTGGCATAGTTTGTAATGGTTTCACATGATATACAATTATATGTCATAGTATTTTATTTGTTATGGTTTTCGCACATGACTCAGTTGAGTCATATGATGGTATGTTTTCGCACTATGACTCACATACGAGTCATAGGGTTTTACATGATTCACAGTTATGAGTCATAGTTATTTATGTTTGAATTTGATTGGTATGTTGAGCATTGACTCATAGGTGCGCCTATGAGTCATGAGGATTAAGAGGCATGACTTCGTTTATACGAGTCATGAGGTTTCGCACATGACCCCTTTAAGGTCATGGGACTTTTGCGCATGACCAAGTATGGTCATGAGGTTATATGTTACGCGAGTGTATGAGTCACAGTTGTGACTCATTTGATTTGTAAGCAGGTTGCTGGAAGAACTATATAAGGAGGTCGATAGGACCTGATAGTTAGTTCTTCACGCAACCACCTAAGTTATTTCCTATCTTATAAGTTATCAATAAAACACCTTTACGCTCTTTACTACAAAGGCCAACAATCACAAAGAGGAACAGAATCAATACTAGTTAGCACTATAAGGACTTAGTATTGGCAACGGTTAATATCTAACACATAGTGCAAGATAACAAGTATTGAGAATTCTCGAAGAAGAGAGAATACAATAAGAGATAGTAAGTATTATCTCTAAGAAGAAAGCTAACGATAGGATCGTTGCCTGTTGCGAGATATAAGAAAGGAGAGATCTTATAGCCGATCGTAACACAGGCAAGAAGTATTCCATAGTTACACTTGATCTTACCCCTGTCACCAACAGTGTTTCACTCACTGGTGACTATCAAATACTTCTTGCTGGCTATGATCAGATAGGGGTTGCCTCTTGGTGGGAGTGCAAGTAGTTTGGGTGGTTTGTTTCACCATTGAGGGTTGTGGAGACTATTCTAAATGCTTTACTTCTTGAATACTTTGTTTCTCTGTGGGTTTGTGGAAAAGCAGATACTGTACTCATGTAGCTGTGAGCAAAATTTGTTTTATGTTTTTTATTTGGATCTGTCGTTCTTGCATATGTTTTAAAAGAAGAAGTTCTACTGTATGCTCTGTTATTGGTAATCATTTGGTAGCAGTCCATTCCCTATCAGGAAACGTACCACAGGACTTTTATTTTTTTGAAAAGGTGGTAATCATCTTTGGTGTTGGGTGATCACATCACTAAAAATTACTCGATACTCTTTTTGTTAAGCATTTGGTGGCAATCTGTTCCCTATCAGGAAAGGTACAACAAAAATTTTATTTTTTGAGGAGGGGGTGCGGAGGTTTACACACTCACCCTCAGAGGCTTCCGGCACCATAGTATGTTTTTTTTAGAGGTATGATATAACCTGCAAGAAGGGGGGAAGGGGGGGGGCAATTTTTGCAAAGAGGAAAGTATTGAGTTTGTAGTAGTCAACTTTATACATCTCCCCCCCCTCTCTCCTGCTGTTGTCATATGCTGGTATGGTACTGTAATCATCTCATGAAAGTCGGATTGGAACTAAGGCAACCGAGCCAATACAAAGGGCATGAAGACCGCCAACTCGCCACAGTTTAAACATACAAGGTAGAGAGCAGCGATTGGGCAGCTTCAGGAAAATCCTCACTAGCGCCATTCCGACTTTCAATGAGATTCTACTGTACGGTAATACGGTAGTTCCCATCTTCTACTTCCAATAGTGATGGTTCTCGTATCCTATCTCTTTCAACTTCTCCCGGGGGGATATTATCTGTTTTTCCGCTGTGCTCCCGCTCTGTTTACATGGTGGTGTTATAGCTTTGATTATACTGGGTGAGGTTGGGTAGCGTGTCACATATCACGTTTGATATACGGTACGGTGTAGGTTTGGGAGGTAAGCTTATTCTGTCTACGGCAGTTTTGTATCATAGAGTTTTGAAGAGTGGAGGGGGAGTATCATACGGTAGCTGACTGGGTAGGGCATGGGGTGTCACTCGATTTTTGGTTTTGGGAGTTATAGTAAAAAGCAACTAAAAGTATGATAGAATAAATAAATAATGTTTGGAATCGTGAGTTGTAAGAAAAGTGAAAGTGTTTGAGTGATCGAACGTAACTCAATTTTTCGTTGTTATGATCTTATGTATTTTTCATCTTGTCTTCCGTAGATCACAGGTAGACTACTATTCTTTATACTAAGTATTTCCAGCCTCATAGATATCCGTTCCAACCACTCAATCTACCCATTCTAGCCATCCCACTCCATTCCATCCAGTCCACTCCATTCCATCAGATCCATTCCATTCCATCTACTTCATTCCAGCCAGTCTGCCCGACTCCAAATCCATACATTCCATTCCAAAGGTTATCTGGAAGCATACCAGCCATTCTTCACAACAGGAGTGAACGAGTGAGGTTGGGTATGATACCTGTATTGCGTGATGTAGTTTATTGGTATCATAGTTCCGTCATGAGCTAAAGTTATCAGGTCATAATAAAGCATACAATACCTATTTTTTTTTTTTGCTTTCGTCACTGATACCGCATTTTCTGGGTATACTCGAAATTGAGCCAAGACAGTTAAACGAAGTGTGGCTCGATAGGCGGATGAGAGTAAATCTTTACTGGTGACCTTTGCCTCGAAAAAAACCCCCCCCCAAAAAAAATTCTGATAAAAACATTGTTCTGTGGCAAACTATCACGATAATCTAACTTTATGAAGCAATCTTCTTGCCAATCTAACTCGTCTATCGAACCGCACTTCGCTTGTCAGCTTTAGCTCCATTTCGAGTTTACCCAGGAAATGCGGTATTTCCTAGTATGATCATAATATCATACGATACTTGTTTTGTTTTTGGGTTAAAGAGGTTATGTCGCAATAAGCATCATTTTGGCGCCCTTCCCTTCACTTTACGATGCTCAGGATTGACATAGTCCACCTCCCGGGGAGGAAGACGGGGCTATCATTCTTAATCAGATAGACTACAATAAGCAAGATCTTATGGAAGTGTGAGATCTAAATGTTTGAAAATGTATATAGATGGAGCGGGGATCGGAGGAGGGTTTGCGCAGTGAAGACTTCCCGTAAAAACGTAACGCGGAATTGAGAAATTTTTTACTGTCCATTGTATCACTTTACACAACCGTGCGTGGTGCTGCGTATGCATGCCCTGTATGAATGTGCATCCTGTGGGCTATTGTACGTGTGCCTTCCTGCACATATAGTATTTCATTGTATATGTTTTGTTACTTGCGAATGTGCTCGTAGTCACTGTTTGCTTTCTTTCTTTGAACTTGCTGATTATTATTTTTTAATTTTTTTTTTTTTAAATTTATTCTATAACGAACATTCGATCATGGTCTTGTTGTTGGATTGTCTTGTGCTTACGATATGGGTGGGTCGTGATATAGTCTCATATAGATTCCTTGGCTAGACTTTTGGCGGAAGAGGGTTGGAGTAGTGCATGGGGTGTCAGTCGTTGCTACTGATGGCTGATGTACGAGTACAAGTGCTGACTGGGGTGGTAAGAGGCGGGGCAGAGTATTGACCTCTATTCTTGGTTTTGGTTGAAGGGGGGGGTGGATTGTCTGAGGGGAGTTTGAAAAGGTAATACCGTAGAAACTTGAATAATTGAACCGTGTGCTATGTCGTTGGAGTTGCCCCCTGTGGTAAGGTCTGGTGTTTTTATTTTTATTTTTTATGTCTCTCAGAGGCGCTGAGCAGCTCTTTTTTTTTGCTGTGTTTTTCACCCCTTTTCCAGAGTAGGGAATTCTCGACCACATAGTACAAGTATAAATAAGAACCCCTTCCCCCAAGAAGACAAGAATCCTCAGACTCCTTTACATCCTCTTTCTCCCTTTTTGAAAAGGATACACTATAGTCCGCAAAAATTCCCTCCTTTTTCTCACCCCAAACAAACCCTCCAAACTCTAGAGCAAGGAGGCAAACCACCCCGGAAAGAATGGCACCTTTGCCAACACACCAACACATCCAGTACAGTAAGAGTTTTCTTACCCACCCACACCAACCCTCTATACCACCCCCCACCAGGAACAACACATCATGAGAAACAACTCCAGCAAACACTGTTGTAGGCAATGCCCACTAAGAAGAACAAAGACACATCCTGCACAGGGGCTTCGCCCACCCTTCTTGGTGTTTTTCCCCCCTTTCCACAGTCTAGGGTTGGGAATTTTCAACTACACAGCACAAGTATAAATAAGAACCCCTCCCTCCAAGAAGACAAGAATCCTCGGACTCCTTTACATCCTCTTCCTCCCTTTTTGAAAAGGATACGCTATAGTCCACAAAATTCCCATCTTTTTCTCACCCCAAACATGTCTCTACTCCTCAATCAGGACACTCTCAATGCCATAGCACACCGAACTACCCTCCCCCCCGCCCCACTAGGGGGACCAAGAAGCCCCACAAAGAGCCCAAGACCCTACTCACCATCCCTCCTCCCACCAGGGTCCCCCCACAGGGTCCCACTACAAACCCTCCTCCAAATGTTCTCCAGGATTAAACACACCGCCAACTGCCCCAACAAAGCAATAAACATAGGAAACAGGATAGTAGTCTAAGGAAGCACTTTCACCAATGTCTGCAGAGAACTAGGATACAACGAAACCTGCTATGTCCAGCTAGCAAACATGGCACCAGCAGTAGACACAGGCCTCAAAATTAGTGCCCCCCTCTCAAGTTTCTGTACCTCCCTCCAGAAGATCTTCGGGGATCAAACAGTCGACATGGTAGACCAAGAAGCCGTAGCCCAGCCAGCAGCACAAGCATCCTCATTCTGACCATCCCAAGAAAACCCAATCACGGTATCCCAGATACCACCCTCCTCCCCACTGGACACCCACATGGACCTTGTACCATATGTACAAATCCCAGACTCCCAACCAGCCGCAGACGTGGTCATGTCCCTAGGAAACAGCCAAAACTTGGACAGCACAGGTATAGGAGACAGCCAACATGCCACCACCTCCCAGGAACTATCGAGAAGGGTCTGCTTCTCCTCCCCCATCGCAAGCTTCGTAAAGATACAGGAAATTCCAGCAATAGACTCTGGAAACTTCACTCCAGAACAAACAGAGGCAATTCCGACACCCAGAAGCAAAAAAAGGAAAAGAAAAAGCAGTCGAAGGCCCCAGCAACACTCTCGTACTGCTCATCCTGACAGGAGATGATGGAGAAACTACCCTAGATCTAAGCACCCCTGAGCTCATAAAAGAACACATAGCAAGTGGCATGGTCCTCATGACTAATGTAGCAGTGGCCATACCACTAACAATCCTAGAAGACTCACTAACTAAAAAAATGAATGAAATGGAAAATAGGATAATGGCGGCAATATAAGAGAAAGGAACTGGACGACCCACCGATAGAATGCGCACCCTGACACAGTCCCGCCAAGCCCAGCCCAACCCTGCCCTAGTAGCAATACAGACAACGAACCCAGAAGGAGCCCCATGGCCCCGACAGTAACAACAAGTACAACAACAATGACAAGCCCAACAACAAACAATAGACCAATACCTAGGGCTAAAGAGAGGAGAACCCCCCTCCCAGTACTAGATAGAACAAGGCCAAGGACAAACCCAATCCCTCAAACCTACGCAGCGATACTCTCAGCAGGCATAGACATGGAAGGATACCAGATCATCAAAAGAAAAGGAAAAGGAGTCCAGAACGCACCAGGAATAAAAGTCACCAAAGAGGCACCTACGGCCCCATCCACCCTACATGCCAGACAGAGACGCCTCCTGATCCATTCGGTAGAAAGAGCCTAAAGAATAGGAGGAGGGGAAGGGCTAATACCAATGAAAATTAGAAACACAGTCAACAACATATCAAGGGTCAAGTTTGCATATGCAGAATTCAACAGAAACAAGGACCTAGTCCTAACAACCCTCCAAGACCTCCCAGCAGAACCGGCCCTCAATGACACCAAAGCTATAACTAAAGCCCTCGACAATGAAGGAATATTCGGATTCAGCATAACTATGGACATGGCAACCACCAACGTCATTGTTGATGGTGTCCCCCTGGGAGAAGAAGACTGGAACCCAGAAGACTGGAAGATAGGTGCAACCAACTGGGTAGACCAGGAAAGGGAGATCTCAGACTACAACCCAGCCATCTGGATCATGGATAGACCAAAATGGATAAGGTCTCTGGCAGCCCTCAAAGCTGACAACAAGACAAAATCCTCAGTGATTGTAGTGGTGGAACTCAATGACTGGGTTAAGTAATCCCTAAAAAAGACCAAACCGACTCTAGCGATACTGGGCCAAAGGTACACCTTCTGAAAATATATGAGATCAGACTCATCAACATGCTGTGAAAGATACCTACAGCTAGGACACTATGCCATCCACTGCTGGCTCATGCCCACATGCAAATACTGCAATAAGGACTACCATACCAAAGACCACCACTGCACCATGCCGTACTGCATGGTAGAGAAAGGAAGAACCTGTTCTCATACCATAAGAAAATGTGCTAACTCTAAAGAAATGTCATACTTCACTGGGGACAGACACTGCCCAACTAGGACAAGGGCCCAGTCACCAGCTACAGAAATAAAGGGACTAGAGGCAAGAGAGGAAGAAGAGATAGAAGAAGAAGAAACAGGAGAAGGGTCAAGAACGAGGGCAGGCCAACAAGCAGTACCAGAAAGCTGGCCTAACCAAAAACCCCATAACTGATTATGGTGACCACAGATATAATATACCACAATGTCAGCGGGTCCATGAATATTGTCACAGAGTTACTCGAGGTCTCACAAAAACTCAAACCAAAAATAATAGCAATAGGGGAATGCCCCCTAGAAAATAATGACTAGATCCAAATCTAGGCATATACATGTTACGTAAATATGATAGTGGCTAGGTATGACTACACCACCTACATCAAAAATGAATATACCCACATGTTTGTAGTGGAGAGAATAGAACAGCAGTACACCTCACTATAGACAAAAGGCATTGAGATCACGTTCGCCTACCAAAGACTGAAGGCAGAAGACTTCGACGAATATGATGACTGGCACAAGGGACCACGAAATGTTATCATAGGAGATCTCAACGCTATACACCCAGACTGGTCTGCAGGAGCAATCAACAAAGCAGGAAAGCAACTCAAGGAATAGACCAAAAGAAGAAACTTAACTGTGTACAACCCACATTCAATCACACACCCCTCGGCGAGACCCGGAAATGCAGGCACAACCATATATCTAGTAATTGGAGAATGGAACATGCTAATCAAAACACAAAACTTAACAATAGCATCTGGAGGACATAAAGCGATCAGCATCAGGTGCCCAGAGATCTGCTGGAAATCCACAAAGGAAAGAATGTTGAGATACGACAAGGCAGACTGGGACAGCATCAGGACAGACCTCCTAAACATGGACCCCATGATTGACTGCCTAAGAGAAGTACAAGGGGAGCTCACCAGAATCATACTAAAGTACACACTATCATCAAAGCTAGGGGGAAAGGCCTTCTGGAATAAGGACCTGGAAAAAGAAAGAAAGGAACTGCTGATACTAGTGCATTCCAAGGCCACTAGCAAGACAATCAAAACCAAGAGAAAAGCCTTCAAAAAGAGTATCACACAAGCCAAACTCAAAGCCAACAGCAAGGCACTACAGGAAGAAACAGACCCACAATGCTTCCAAAGTGTCAAACCCAAGACAAGCAAACACTCCATACCAGCCCTCAAAAAATAAAACGGGAATATAGCAGCAGAATACCAACATATAGCTGAGGAACTGCACAAAGCACTATATGGAGGGGAATAAAGAAGGAGCCTGCACCCACTGATGATAGAACCTGGCAGGCTCAAGATAGAACTGCTGGACGTGGCCATCAAAAGCTCACTAAATGGAGCCACCCCAGAACCAGACCATATCCTAACAAGGCTGATCAAGGAATTCAGGAGATTGAGAGTGAACCTCTTCGAAGCTACAATGAACAAAGTGTGGAAAGAAGGAATGTCGGATCAATTGAAAACTAGCACAATCATCCTAATTCCCAAAGCAAAAAAGGCCATGTACACCATTGCCAAAAGCTGGAGGCTGATACAACTCCAGTCCATCCTGGCAAAAATACTAGAGAGAGCAGCAGTACACCACATAGCGAAACTTGAACTCCCAGGAACAAACATGTATGGGGGACGGAAGAATCATGGCACAACAGATACTATCCAAACCCTACAAGGTATCATTGTAGAAACCAAACACAATGTGTACCTCACAGTACTAGACATAGAAGATGGCTTCTGTTACAAACCTAGCATGGAAAAAGGGTTTTACATGACTCATGATTATGAGATCATAGGTTTGTAATGGTTTCATGCACATGACCAATTAGGTCATGTGAGTTTCACACATGACTCGCACTCGCAAGTCATGGTTACTTATGTTTGAATTTGATTAGTATGTTGAGTGTTGACTCATAGGTACGCCTATGAGTCATGAGGATTAAGAGGCATGACTTTGTTTATACGAGTCATGAGGTTTCACACATGACCCCTTTAAGGTCATGGGACTTTTGCACTTGACCAAGTGTGGTCATGAGATTATATGTTACATGAGTGTATGAGTCACAGTTGAGACTCATTTGATTTGTAAGTGGGTTGCTGGAAGAACTATATAAGGAGGTCAGTAGGACCTGATAGTTAGTTCTTCACACAACCACCTAAGTTATTTCCTAGATATAACTATATGACTTTATGAATATAAAATACCTTTACGCTCTTTACTACGGAAAAGAACATCTTGAGATATCTTCCTTGTAGGACAAGGAAGAAAGCGAACGAATAGCTTAGTCTTAGGAAGGCTAAGTAAGGATAAGAATTTAGTCTTAAGAAGATTAAGTACAAAACAGTAAATACCAAGTTAAGTATTAACCCTACTACAGTATCTAATAAAGATTGATATAACGTCATTGCCTGTTGCTTGGTTGCATACTAGGAGTGATAGAATAAGCGATCCTAACATTAAATTGCATCTCTGCAATACCCAATGAAAATACCGATTTTGAATACAAAGATCAATCTTTAGGACTTCCAGAGGTAGCACAGGTACTTGCAAGAATAGCCTCGGAAACAGGAAGAACAGGAAGCCCTGTTACATTAGAAGAAAGATCAGAACAAGGATCTACATCATCAGAGGAACACGAAGTCAAAAGGATGTCGGCACTAGCAGGAGGAGTACCACCAGCAGGGGGAGTACTACCAGCAGGGGGAGAACAGGGAGAGGCCCAACCAATGCCAGAACTAATGGCAGAACAACTCAGACAAGTAATCCAGGCCCTGGGAGGAGGAACAAGAAGACCAAAGATCAAAGAACTAGAAACCTTCTCGGGAGAAAGAGACAAAATAAGAAACTGGCTAGCACAACTACGAGTCTACTTTCTAGCAACAGGATGGGCAGAAGAATATGAGGAAGAAAAAATAACATACACCTCAAGCCTACTAAGAGGAGACACAAGTAGTTGGCTCACACCATATACAGAAGGAACTAGTACAGCAACCTGGCAAAATTGGCCTGATTTTGTAGAAGCACTACAAGATCAGTTTGGACCAGTAGACCCAAAAGGAGAAGCAAGGATGAAATTAAGAGAATTATTGCAAGGCACTAAATCGATGACAGAATATTGGAATTCCTTCCAGTTAATACTAATGGAAGCATACATGGATGAAGCCAAGGCAAGTGAATGGTTATTCCAAGGTATGAATAAGAAATTACAGGATGAATACAGACACCTGGACCAGGTATTAAAAGGACCAGAGACATTGGCAAAATGGGCAATAGAGAAAGAAACAAGGTTGACCACTATTAGACACCTCCAAAATAAAGGAAGCAAACAACAAGAATAAGAAATCCCATGAAATACCAACGGCACTTATAAAGCAACCCCTAGTGTGACTCCCAAGGGGGAACCCATGGACCTAGATGTGACAAACTGCAGAAAACTTCAAAGACTACTGAACAAGGAGTTCCAGAAACAAAGACAGGGAAAGCTATGCTTCCAGTGCAGAAACAAAGGACATTTTGCACGAGACTGTAGAGTCAAAAATATTAAGATACAATTGACAGAGGTGGAACAAGAGGAGAAAGAGGAGGAAGAAACTTTAAATGACCAAGGTCCCCAGTAGAAGATGGTCTGAGGGACAACCAACCAAAAGCCATCAGGAAATCCAAATTACGCTCATTACACTCGACCATAGGCTCTACGGAACCCTTGGATTATGAATCAGATCACATTATGGTCAAGGTATAACTTTACAACAAGAAAAATGAAAAAATAAGAACAAATGCAATGATAGATTCAGGAGCTACAGAAGACTTCATAGATCACAATTTCGCTATGAGACACCATCTACCCCTGAAGAAAATAGGAAAACCAAGAGATATATACATGATTGATGGTACTGTTTCGGAAGCAGGACCTATCACCCTGATAGCGGAACTATCAATGGACATAGGAAACCACAGGGAGAAGGCTACCTTCCTTGTGGCTAACTTAGTCAAACATGAATTAATCTTAGGAATGCCATGGTTAAAGAATCATGGACTGAGGATTGACTGGATAAAGGAAAAAGTCACCTTCGACAGCGAAAGGTGCAAGGCCATATACCTAGACAATTCTGCAATGATATACACAGTACCAGAGGAACAAGCTATAAGAGAGAATCTGGAAAGCCATATTCTGCCAATTGACAGGAAAGAAAACCTAAAAGAATCAGAAAGTTGGATTCAACAGATAGTCCCCATCAACGAACAAGATAACCAAGAAAGCCAATGGGTGGTTGTCAAAAAATTAGAAAGAAATGTGAAAATACCAACAAAGGGATCGCATCTAGCGGTAGGCCATGACTTGCATAGTATAGAGAAAGCAATTGTCCCAACATGGGGACAAAAGCTTATAAGAACAGGGGTTGCCATAGGACTTCCTAAGAATACCTATGCTCGCATTGTACCAAGAAGTGGATTAGCGACCAAGAAAGGCCTAACTATTAACGCCAGAGTAATTGATGTAGACTATATGGGTGAAATTAAAGTACTATTGGTAAACCTATTGGAAAACGACTATAAGGTTAACCCAGGAGACAGTATAGTACAATTGATAATTGAAAGAATTATCATGACAGACTTGCAAGAAGTACAAGAAATAAAAGAAACAAAAAGGGGAGGCATAGGCTTTGGTAGCACCAACAAAAAAGAAAGACTACTAGGAAAAGACCTCAACATATCCTTTATTTCGGTCAGGGCATTTGGGAAAATGTACTGGAAAAAGGACCAGACAGGCATCCTAAGATGGAATGAAAATGAGACTTCCCTAGCAGCCACAACAATCAGCACAGAACTTGCTTTAAAAAAAAGAAAGGATAGGGATAAGTCAGCAAAGGAAATAGTCCTAAAGGAATACCATAGATTCTTAGAACTTTTTGAAGAAAAAGAAAGAACTGATTTACCTCCTCATAGATATGCAGATCACAAAATCGAACTAGAAGAGGGAAAGACAGCTCCATTTATGACCTTATACCAATTAGGGGAAAAAGAGCTAAAAGCTTTCAGAAGTTATCTGGTAGAAAACTTAGATAGAAGATGGATCAAGCCATCTTCCTTGTCAGCTGGAGCACCAATCCTATTTGTCAAGAAAAAAGACAGGGAACTAAGACTATGTGTGGATTATCGAGGATTAAACACAGTATTCACAAAAGACCGATATCCACTGCCCCTCATAAGTAAAGCATTGGACTGCCTTAGAATGGCCAGATACTTTATGAAGTTGGATATCAAAGACACGTATCAGCACATTCGTATACAAAAAGGAGATGAATGGAAAACAGCTTTTCGAACCAGATATGGACTATACGAATACACAGTCATGCCATTTGGGTTAGCCAATACTCTAGTGACATTCCAACGATCGGTAAATACAGCCCTCAGCAAATACTTAGATGTTATTTGTATAGCTTACCTAGACAACCTATTAATTTATTCTAATACTTTGGAACAACACTGAAAAGATATTCATAAGGTACTGGAAAAATTAAAAGAAATCAGAGTCAAACTCAAACCGACAAAGTGTGAATTCCACAAAAAAGAAACTGAGTACTTGGGATTCATTATAAATCAGGAAGGAGTTAGAGTACACCCTATAAAAACAGAAGCCATAAGAGAATGGAAGGCACCAGAGAAAGTCAAAGGAGTACAGTCCTTTGTGGGATTCTGCAATTTTTATCGAAGGTTCATAGAAGGATTCAGTAGGATGGCCAAACCCTTATATGAATTAATAAAGAAAAACTAGAAATGGGACTGGGGAAAGAAAGCCCAGGAAACCTTCGAAAAACTAAAAGAAAAACTTACCACGGCACCTATATTACATCATTTCGACCCAGATCAGCCTATAATGATAGAAACAGATGTGTCTAATTATGTCTGTTCAGGTATCATATTACAACAAGATGAAAAAGGAATATGGAAGCCACTGGCATACCAATCAAAAACCATGACCAAGGCAGAATGCAATTATGACATTTACAATAAAGAATTATTAGCAATAATGCAAGCACTTAAGGAGTGGTGAAAATATGCTGAAGGAAGTCCTCACAATAAAAATACTCACAGACCACAAAAACCTAGTACCATTCACCACTACGAAAGAGCTAAACAGGAGGCAAATTCGATGGAGCAAAGAATATCGCCGGTATAATATCAAAATAGAGTATCAACCTGGAAAGGAAGGAGGAAAACTAGATGCACTCACTAGAAGGTCAGATGACCTACCAGGAGAAAATGACAAAAGAAAAACTCAGAAGGAAAGAATTCTCTTATCAAAGGAAACCTTTATAGATGAAGGATATGAATCTGGAAAAGAAGAAATCAACACCATGGAATTACAAGAAATAGAAACTACTATCAAAGACGAAATAAAGGAAAAAATGAGAAAAGATGAGTAAATGACAAAAATAAAGCAAGCCCTCGAAAGGGGGGACAAGGAATTTTCAAGAGGAGCCTTGGGGCTATGTGAATGGAAGGAAGGGTACCTTTGGTATGAAGGAAAGATATGGCTATCGGAAAATGAACCCCTTAGAACAAAAGTGATAGAACAAAACCATGATGCACCATAAAGCGGCCATGGAGGAGTGGCAAAAACCATGGAGCTAGTACAACAAACTTACTATTGGTCAGAAATGAGGAATGATGTTAAAAAATACGTCAAAAACTGCGACATGTGTCAAAGAATAAAACCAATACATCATGCACCATACAGACTACTACACCCATTAGAAACCCCTGAGAAACTATGGAAATCGATCAGCATGGACTTCATTATAGACCTACCAGAATCAAATAGCTATGACGCAATATGGATTGTAATAGATCGCATGACAAAAATGTCACACTTTATTCTATGTCATAAAGATATGAAAACTATACAATTCGTACAACTATTTATGAAAAATATCTTCAAATTGCATGGACTACCAAAAGACATTGTCACAGATCGAGGTTCAATATTCACATCAGACCTATGGAAAGAAATAACAAAAGGATTAAACATTGATCGAAGATTGAGCATGGCCTATCAGCCACAAACAGACAGACAAACAGAAAGAACAAATTCGGTATTAGAACAACTCCTTAGAGCATATGTGGAATACTCTCAACAAGATTGGGAAGAATGGCTGCCTTTTGCAGAGTTCACCTACAATAACTCGATACAAGAAACAATTAAAACCACACCATTTTATGCAAACTATGGATATCACCCCATCAATGAACCTATGGGTCATGAGACCATAACGAAAATATTGAAAAGAGAAGACATGAGTCAATTACACAACATAATCAGAACAGAAATTACTATGGTACAACAGATGATGAAGGAAAATACCGATCAATACAGAAAACCAGATCCAAGGCTAAAATCAGGAGACAAAGTCTGGCTGGTGGCAAAAGATATTCACACCACATGACCATCCAGAAAATTAGATTACAAGAAACTAGGACCTTATGAAATAATAGAAAAGGTGGGAAGAAAGGTATATAAGCTGGTACTTCCCCCCTCAATAAACAATAAACACCTAGATTTCCACATAAGTAAACTCGAACTCTATCAAAATAATCCCTTACCTTGACAACGAAAAGAACCACCTCCTCCTATAGAAATAGAAGGAGAAAACGAATATGAACTTGATCAAATTATTGACTCTTGATGACACTACAGTAAGCTACAGTACCGAGCTAAGTGGACAGGATATCCCCCTAACCACGACTTAGTGTGGTACTGAAAAAACGATTTGTCGACTATCTGTTTCAGAGCACCAAATGAAAAAACAAATTGTTGATGAGTCAGGTTCAGAGCACCAAATGAAAAACAACAAGATAGGTCAGGTCTGGCTTCTTGGTCACTAACAATAACCAAACAAAAATGCCCATGGTAAACAGGTTCGCTCAATGTAAAAGAAAACAGCCAAGCATCAATCAATTCTGTAGAAACTAATCTCCCAACAACAAGTCCGAAAACCACAATCAAACCCAAAAAGAAAAATCAATCCAAGCCAAAGAAAGTCCAACTGATCTCAGTTGTCCAACTATCTATGCTGAATTCTTCTAAATACAATTTTCTCGTAGTCTTCCTTAATGCCAAATTCCCTCGTCATCTCTTCTCGTTCTTCCTTCCTTGTTCCTCCTTTTTCTAAGGGAGGTGTAGGGATAAGCCCCTTATATAGGCCTGTCCTCATAGGCCACATAAACTAACAAACAAACTAGCAAACAAATGATGACACGTCCCCAGTCTATGTACATAGGCCACGTAATCCCCCTCAATTTCTAGCTAAATAGAGTTCCTTCACAAACAATGATTCAGTTCCAGCAAACTAATCACCACATGATTAAAAATGCAAAAACAGATTTTTCCCTTAACAGTACCCAGCTGAGAACTTTAGTAATGACAAACATGCAATCGAATACTTTCACTGAGGAAACCCAGGAAAGCCTGGTTAAAGAGGAAGAACAAATGAGTGACAAAGACTGGATCAATCTAGCAGACCTCCCTGCATCCATGCTAATTACACCCAAACAAGAAAAATACAACCAGAGTAACTGGACTGGTTGCTTCAACAATGGATACCAAGTACACTTTATGGAGAAAGAAGGGGCCGATTACTGGCCAAAGAAAGAATACAGAACCCCCTCACCACTACCCCAATCACCCATAATAACATGGGAAGAAACGTCACTACCCCCTTGTACACCACCACCATCGCCATGCGACAACAACATCCTCTTAACGGCAAAACAAGAGAAGTGTTCAGGGATGAAAACGAGAAGAAGGGGGGGCAAAAAATCCTGGGCCAAGGTCAAAAAAGGAAAAAATGTGACTTGGGGGAACCTGGTATAGGAGGAAATCCTACAAAAACCAATCAGCAAGTATACATGCAAAGAAATATATGATCAGGTGGGTGATACACTGTTGCCAAGATCGGCAACAACAACTCTGTGGCCAAGGTCAAGGACCAACTCCACAGAACAAGACATGATGAAGGTCCTACACAATCAAATAGACGACCTACAAACGATGTTGGACGAATCTCAAATAGACAAGAGACTTTTCGAGGGACAAGCAAAGATGTGGGAAAGGACAGAAAGGACTTTCCAGAAAGAAAGAGCAGATTTGGAGGGGAAGTTAAGGGTTCAACAGATAAGAGCAGGATGGGTAGAATGAAAGACGATAATTTCAGTAAGGAAACTGGAAATGAAAGAGAGGGAGAACAAACTACTGAAGGAAATGATGGAAAGGAACAATCGGGAATTGCGAATATTGGTAACACGTCTGAACCAATTGATAGAAAAAAGGGATAAAGGACCGTTGGCCTAATGGGACTTAGGCCATAGGGAAGGGGGAGCTAGTATTATAAAACTAGTACGGAAAAAGGGTTTTACATGACTCATGATTATGAAATCATAGGTTTGTAATGGTTTCACGCACATGACCAATTAGGTCATGTGAGTTTCACACATGACTTGCACTTGCAAGTCATAGTTACTTTTGTTTGAATTTGATTGGTATGTTGAGCATTGACTCATAGGTACGCCTATGAGTCATGAGGATTAAGAGGCATGACTTTGTTTATATGAGTCATGGGGTTTCACACATGACCCCTTTAAGGTCATGGGACTTTCACGCATGACCAAGTATGGTCATGAGATTATATGTTACATGAGTGTATGAGTCACAGTTGAGACTCATTTGATTTGTAAGTGGGTTGCTGGAAGAACTATATAAGGAGGTCAGTAGGACCTGATAGTTAGTTCTTCATGCAACCACCTAAGTTATTTCCTAGATATAACTATATGACTTTATGAATATAAAACACCTTTACGCTCTTTACTACAGAAAAGAACATCTTGAGATATCTTCCTTGTAGGACAAGGAAGAAAGCGAACAAATAGCTTAGTCTTAGGAAGGCTAAGTAAGGATAAGAATTTAGTCTTAAGAAGATTAAGTACAAAACAGCAAATACCAAGTTAAGTATTAACCCCACTACAGTATCTAATAAAGATTGATATAACATCATTACCTGTTGCTCGGTTGGATACTAGGAGTGATAGAATAAGCGATTCTAACAGCTTCGACCATCTTCAAATAGACAAAGTCTGCGAAACAATAGGAAACAAATATGCACACCTAGGACAGTGGGTAAGGCACTGGGCAGCTAACAGGAATATAAGCTATAGGTTTAATGGAAAAAGCTCGAGACCATTTGCCACAGACAAGGGAACCCCCCAGGGCTCTCCGCTCTCACCAATACTTTCCCTCATCAGCACAAGAAACATGGTGTCAATCCAGATGCCAAACACACCAAACACCTCGACAAGAATCCTCACATATGTAAACGACTTCCTGGTAGCCACAACATACAAGAACAGGGATGAAGGATAGACATCCCACCAAAGCACGATAAATGAAATCCCATGAAAAGGGAGGGAGGTAGGATATGAGCTATCCCACCCCAAAACCAAAAGAATACACATCAAAACATCCAAACAAGTGCAGCTCTCACCCAGCGTGAGTACCATGAAACTACTAGAAAGTGAAATGATGAGGTGGCTGGGATACGTCATCACCAATGACTTCAAATGGGAAGGACACATCAGACAATGGATCACTAAAGCAACCAAAACCAGCTACCAGATAAGGGCAATGACAGAAAGATACCAGGTCAGGGGCCTCAACACATGGACAACGCTGAGGCTAATATAGGGACTGCTGATACCCTAACTGACGTATGGTATTGAGGTCTGGAAATCAAAAACAGGGATCAGAGAAGCACAGACAACCCTGAATAGGATCCTACAAATCACATTTGACATAGAACTCAAAGTACCGAACGAGGTGATCTATGCAGAGCTGGGAATCCCCCCCCTTGACCTCTACACCGAATACAGACACAACCTGCTCATGCTCAGGGCCAACTGCCTAGATAGACACATAATAAGTACTAAAGAATAGGCCAAATCAAGCACCAACAAGATAATTCAAACATCCCTTAATGCAAAAATAGGGAAAGAAATCCTGAAAAGACATTACCTAGAAAAATGGAAAAAGGGCTAGAAGATGCAAACTTCAGATACAAGGGAAAACTGAGAGAGAAATACAGACATCTCTGAGGAGCCACAAGACAACAATTTGGAACCTTAATTCACCTCAGAACAGTACAAGGCTGGCCCTATAAGGACACCTTTGGCAAGAGACACAAGTGCCCATGTGACAGGGACATCATCACCCTGGAGCACCTGATGAACTTCTGCAGAATAATCAGACCCACTACTGCCAAACTCCACAACAACAAGGACCAAAAGGAGCTCCTAAAATGGGCAGAAGAATGGCCAGACACCATGAGGACTAGGCTGAAATGACAACAGACTACAGACACCATGCAGATCCAAGGTGCCACAATAAACATCCCCACCTCACAACCGGCACGAGGGCTGAGGGGAGGAGCCCTCAGACCACCAATGAAAAGAACACCCTGCAAGATATGCAATAAAATAATAGTCCGAACAAAAAGAGTAGAAGAGAGCCATGCCAGAGAGCATGCACGAGGTATCTGAAACAAGAAAAATGGGGGAGACCATGAGGAGAGGAGGGCCCAGGCACCCAGGTGAGCAAAGCTGGGATGATAGTTTTTCCTTAATACATGACCACTGGGCACAGAGGTGATGGGGTGGGTTTCCTTTAATGATGGGTAGTATTTCATTATGTACATGACCACTGAGCATAGAGGTGACAGGGTGCATTTCTTTAATGAAGGATATTATTTCATTAAGTACACAACCACTGAGCACAGGGGTGACAGGGTGGGTTTCCTTAATGGTGAGTTTTATTAAGTACACGACTACTGGACATGGAGGTGACAGGGTGGGTTTCCTTAATGACAGATATTATTTTATTAAGTACATGACTACTGGGCCCAGAGGGGACGGGGTAGGTTTCCTTGGTACTTGTCGGGAAAAATTAAAAAGCTGAGGAGCAAGAAGAAGGGGGGGTAGGGGAGTTTCCTTTATCAGAAGCACCAGAGGGAGGGTTGGAAGTGGTAGGCAATCAGGCGGAGAGGGGGGATTTCTTTAAGGGGGCCTTGGCTGAGGGAGTATCTCAAGCCAAACAGCGATGCGATTCAGTTTGTGATCTGTGTGTTAGTTAGAGCAGTAGGCATAAAGAATACAAATCAGGTTACACATAGCACACGGTTCAATTATTCAAGTTTCTACTGTACGGTAACTCCTTTCCGAGGAAGAATACTGATGATTGAACAGGGATTATGTCATGCCGAGGGAATTACGGCAGCGAGTGATCTCCAGTGATAACTATTTACCACGCTATTAAAATTTTAATTGGTGGAAACCCAATCATCTCATGGCCATTTTTCAAACATTATACTCGAGTACACACGATACTTAAGTTAGGTTAGGGTTACAAATAAAGATAATTACCGCATAATTTGGTTAAACTGGAAATGGAGCTAAGGATGTCAAGCAAAGTGTGGCTTCATAAGCGAGTCAGAGTAAACCTTTACTGGTATGATACAAGTAACTCTTACCCAAGAAAAAAAAAAAAATCTGATAAAAACATTGTTCTGTGGCAAATTATCATCAAAATCTAACTTTATGAAGCAGTTTTCTTGTAAATCCGGCTCGCCTATCGAGCCACACTTCACTTGACTGCCCTAACTCCATTTCCAGTTTAACCAAATTATGCAGTAACATGGTCGAAAAAAAAAAAGATAATTTAAAAACCAAAAACACACCGAGTGACTTGATTACATAACAAGACTTCCAGAATTCAAGTAATCCCAATAACACACTTTATATCTGCCTGACGGTGTAAAATCGACACACTGAAACATAAATAAGTGCAATTACGAGGCTGCCCATTGTACATTATAATTTTCTGGCGCATTCCACTCGCTCAAACACGACTTTCGGAGGCGTTCCTTGTTATAGTATTCCCAAGAGAGAAAAAAGTCTAAAATCTAAGAAAAAAAAAAACAACACAAAAAGGAGGAGATATAAGCTAAAGGCAATGATTAAAATAAACAGAATGAAGATCTCAGTAATCATCTGGTCCTTCACACACACTATTCCCCCACACGCCAAGTTTTATGAACCGTGACTCATAAACACTCACTCGACTGATACACTAAAAGAGAGAGGAAACCCCCCGACAGGACGGTTCGGATGGAGCACATATACTCCAATGGGATCTCCTTGAATTAACCGCAACTAAGGGTGATAGAGCCAGCGAAGGAAAAGCGGGAATGCCTGTTGGACAATGTCGGGCGCTCCGGAGGTGGGTTTTGAACCGTCATGGGGATTGCTGCTTTTTGGGCTTGGAGTAACGCTTTTGCCGGAACCGATCAAACAAGTTTCTCGGCTTCAGTGGACGAGAAGGGAGGGGCACCCTGGTTGGGGGTAAGAGTGATATGTTAAGACCGAAATATTTCCCCTCTCGTAGTAGCTTCACACATCCCTCATGTCCATATCTGGCAGCCCAATACAGTGGTGTGCCTCCACATTTGTCTCGTATATCAGGGTTGACATCTTTACGTTCTAGCAGCAGTTTCACTACTTCCTCACGGCACCTCTTTGCAGCGACCAAGAGTGGCGTTTGGTTGCCCATCATGTCTGGCGTATTAGGATTGACGTCCCTCCGCTCTAGTAGTAGCTTCACTACTCTTACATGCCCTCTCTCGGCAGCGCGCCAGAGCGATGTGCATCCGAATTTGTCTCGTTTGTTTGGGTCCACATCCTCGCGTTCCAGCAGTAGTTTTATCGCTTCCTCACTCCCAACGTGGGCGGCCTGCATCAGTGGTGTTTGGCCCAGGTTGCTTGGCTTGTCGGGGATGATATTTTCTTGTCCCAGTAGGTACTTCAATACCTCCTTGGTCCGGCTACGGACAGCCCACGAGAGTGGCGTAAAACCCAGGTGATCTGCTTGGTTGACATCACATCCTTTCATCTCTACCAACACACGCACCACTTCAACAATTCCCAAAAAGGATGCACAGTGCAGTCCAGCGAATAAGCAGCGGGAGTGTATATCGTGGAAGCGAGGGTTAACTAATACCGTGTCCAAAAGTAATACAGCGGATACGTGGTCTTCGTACTGGTCAAGGAGTTTTAGCGCGAGTGATTTCGCGCAACTTGAGAGTTCCGTCTGTAGTGCGTGCACCCCCCAATATAGAGAGCAATAATGGAGGAAGGATTTGCCAGAGTAGGAATCAAGGTTGCCGATCGAAAGGTCATTGACCTGCTGGGTATTCAGGTAGGTCAAGCATGTTTCCCCGATCATTGAGTCAGCTCGACCGAGTAGGTCCGGGTGAGTCAAAAGATACTCCTGAAGAGTGGAGTGGATTAACCGGAAAGTGAAGGCTGCTTCATCAAGGGTGACAAGTCCTTGACAACATCCCAAGAGGGTCCCAATCGAAGGGACATTGTCAGGATTGAAGTCCGCTGAATTTATCACGACGGCTAGTGCGTGACACAACCCATCCACATTCAGGGGTTCTGCCCAGTGCGAGATCCACATGAGTGTGGCCATCCCAAGTCTTGCCTTCTCACCACCTTGAGCCTTTATTCGCTCAAGCGTGGCACTGTAGGCGTCCCCCAACCCCAATCCATCTGTCATTAAGTTAAGCCTTTGCCGCCTGCGATAGATTGTTGGCTCCTGTAAGATTGCCTCGATATTGAGAGAAACCAGCAGAAATCTAAGCATTTATCTGTCAGCATCTGATACAAACTAAGTGTGCCAGTGTGTTATGCCCCTACGTACATATCAGAAATGTTTTCGGGAATCTTTTGCAAAATATCTGCCTCCAATCTACTATCCATTGCGTCTGGAGTTGCGTCCTTACTTATCCTCACGCGGAGAAATATGACGATATCATTTTTGGTAGGCCTTATGGAAACAATCCTTACTGTTCCGGCAAGATATCTCTCGATTTCACTCGTTATGTGAGGCCTTCCCGTCAGGAATATTCGAATGTCCGGCGAATTCTGAAGAGTACTCAGTGAATCAAGAACCTCCTGTCGATTCTCCACTGCACATTCGTCGAGAGCATCAATGCATAAGAATATGCGCTGTGATGAAGAGATATTTCGCAACATTCTTTCAATTTCAGTCAGTTGCAGTGCCCGGCCACCAATGGCCTTCCTCTGGTCTCGGAATTCCTGGACTATTTCTTCTGGGATTGTGTCCAATCCGCTAACGATCTGCTTCAGCAAGGCGCCCATCACACTCGCTGAAGACTGTTCCTTCTGAGCAGCGAAGTGAAAGTAGAAACATGCAACGGTAATATTTTGCCCTCTAGCCTGATCACATAGGGTATCTATGACCACGGAGCTATGATACAGTTAAAGTTTGTCAGCAATACCATTCTTGGGGGATTTGCTTCGACGATATTCTCTCTTACCTGATGTAGGTCTTACCAACTCCCGGATTACCACAGCAAAACAAAGTGGCATTATCGGATTCACCTGCGCGGCCACCATCACACCAGCTTCGAAATTCCTCTGTTTGAAGGAGCCAGCTTCCCACGCCGTTGACTCTGCGGGTTCGAATGTCCTGATGCCGTGTCTGAGGTTCAAGTGGAGATAACCATGCTAAGATTTCTGAACGATGATCGGCGACAGTAAAGTGGTTAGAGACATTAGAGACGTTGAATGAGTTGACGTTATCACTGAGATATCGTGACATTTTCTTTTTTTTCACAGCTAGGAATATTGCTGAGGGTGAGTTATCGATTAGGTTTAAGAAGCTTCTTTCGCGATCGTAGTTTACTTATGAGCTATTTACAGCCAGGTTGTCAGCCGCTGTTGCCTTAAGACCGTACAATAACTCGCAAAACTTGTGGAACTCTAGATGTTGGTGCACGAAATATGCACTTTTGCGTGCAACAACCCCCAGGAATCCAGCCCTGGAATGAACCATGAGCTTTTAGAGATATCACATCACTTGTCGCCTGGGGAAAATAAATCAATTATGTAAGGGCATCCCTAAACTATACGCAAATTCTTTATCGTAATATTAGAGGCTGTTTGGTGCACACCCGATTTCAAAATTGGGTATACAGTCTTACACGATTTTAGGGTTTAACGTGCGGTTTTGAAATCAATTCATGTATCATACGCCAAACGCCCCCTAACTTTCTAACAACATTCTAGCGTAGCAATTTCCGGCACTCTCCAAACATCGTCCGGACTGTTCCAACATTACCCCCCCTGTTACAGAGACATCACCTCTCCTAGCACTTGATCAACTAAATTCATGTACCATCAGCCAACCTCTATATATCTAGCCCATGTAGGGGAAGCCTAGTACTGCAATAAGGTGGGGATCTCGGGACTCTGTGGGGCCAGATGCTTGTCTTTCTAATCTTCATCCATGCCATAAATGCTATCATAAATCAGCACCAGGTGAGGCGAACATTCATCTTGAGTTCTTAAGAGCTCGACTGGTCTCACACACTGTATAAACTAGTAGGAGGCACTTCAGTCGGGGGGCCTGGGATCTGTTTGTGTCTGGAGATTAACTTAGGTCTATCTCGAGCTGGGGAATTAGCGGGATGGGCCTCTTTCGAATAAACCAGGAATACGGCACGTTTCAACAGAGCAGACATTGGCATACCTTCAGTGAGTAATCCCTCATCATGGGAATAATTACTATAGTGGGTGTATGAATGGCATTTACTGCTACACTTTAAGCGCTATCTATCGTCTACAACATTGCTCTCGGGTATCACCGTTCAACACTTTCATCACAGATAATCACTCGAGCGCTGTCATTGAAAGTTGAAATCCGAAGTCAACCCTTATACCATATAGTATTACTATCACTGAAGCTTATTGAATAAAATCATAACAAAAGCAGTCTATATATACATGTTTCCTAGTCCAGCGCAGCCTCCTGAATTTCTAACTTCCAACATACCAAACCGGTTCCCGTACCAGTGTCCATTCCACAAATTCCCTGAAATTCCTTCCATCAAAAGATGGCTAACATTCTCGCAACAACAATCATTCCCATACCAAAACCCATGCCAACACCAACCACCTCCAACCACTCCCATCACAACGGAATTGTACACTAAACAACATTCCGGACAACAAAAGTTAAAGTAAAATGCAAATGAAGTTTGAAGAAATAAAATAAAAGTTTGAAGAAAATAAATAATGTTTTGACTCGTGAGTTGTAAGAATTGTGTAAGTGTTTGAGTGATAGAAAGTACCTTAATTTTTCGTTCTTTCTTTCTAACATACTAGGTATGATAGACAGCTCTCCTTTATACTAAGTATTTCCACAGCTTCATGCATATCCATTCCAGCCACTTCATCTACATGTTCCAGCCATCTCGTGCCATTCCATTCCTCCCACTTCATTCCGTTCAACCTGTTCTTTCCAACCACTCTACTCGGCGACTCCATTCCATTCCAGAGGTTATCCGGAAGCATACCAATTATTCCTTACAACAAAAGTCCGATCGTCAACATTAGTTGATGGAAAGTGTTTTTTTCTTTCAAAGTCAAGCACTGGTTTGACATGAAATAACGTATTCCACGCCATAGCGAGCCATCTGCAAGTTTGGGCAAAGTACCGGTGATTGGTTGGGCCTCAGTTGAGATTTAAATAGTGGCTAGTATTTGGGTGGATGGCTCACTATGGCGTGGAATACGGTATTCAGAATTCCAAAAAAAAAATGATGCCACTCCGAATCCACCACTACTGTAACTTATGATACCACCACAGACGTAGCAACGGAACCATACAGTACGTCATAACTCGGGTGAGAACGAAGCAAGAAGTCATCCGAGTGCTTACAGGATAAAGACAAGCACTCACCCTCCCTCCCTCCCTCCCTCCCTCCCTTCCGGCTACCCAACATATCTACAATACCTTACCAAGAACCCTCCAGTCCCAACTCCAGGGAATCACAAAACCACCACCATGTCCCAACCCACCGACCAAACCCTCACTCCCGCCCCTCCACCCCCCTCCACCACCACCATCACGCGCCCCAACTGCCAAAACCTAACCCCAACCCACCACCTCCAAATAATCACAAAGCACGCCCAGGGCAAACCCTACACCATAATCCAACAAGAAACCAACGTTTCAAAAACTCAGGCGAGAAGGATCATCAAGCGCTGGGAGAGCAATCGCGAACTGCGGCCGCGACCAGACGGGCCAAAGAAAGGATTGAATATGAGCGGTCGGCGACGCCTAGTTCGCATTCGCGAGGAGCGGCCGGGGGCTTCAGTAAGGGAGATTTGGGAGGCCGTGGAGCAGCAAGGGATGGGGACAGTGGGAGTTAGGACCGTCAGTAGGTTTCTACGAGGCGTGGAGAAGGAGAAGAAGAGGCTTAGGAGGGATCGGGCTATCAGCTTTAAGGAGAAGAAGAAGAAGAGGAAGAAGAAGTCCGGGGAGGTGCCGGTGCTCTCCAAGTAGGGTTAGGATTTTTTTCTTCTTTTTTTTCTTTTTTCGATAAGCGAACTTAATTCAACTTACGCGACACCACCACCAACCACCTCCAACAACAAACCCAGAACAACAAAAATGCCATCAATCCCCCTCCACCCAACACCCATCTCCCCACCCCCCTCCCCCGCACCGACGAACCCCCTCCCAACACTCCTACACACACCCACAGGCCTGGCAATCATCGAAATCCAAGGCACCATAAACCTCCCCTCCACCTCCACCTCCACCATCACCACCACTACCTCCCCTCCTACCGAAGAACAGCAGCAAAGCTACGAAACCCCTGTTGGCAAACTAGTCTTCCCAGACAGTGACCTGGCAACTTCGAACCGGGCATACTTGTACATCGGAAAACACCAACGGCTTACAGGCGAAGTGAAGAAATTGCCGACGCCACTGGGCGTTTTGCGCAGAAGGGAGAATCCCGCTGGCGTTGTGGGAGAGGAGAAGGAGTGGGAGGGGGAGGAGTTGGAGATTTTGGAGATTGTTCAGTGGAAGGTTTTGTTTTCGCAGAGGCCTGAGCCTGTTAGTTAGTTAGGGGGTGCTGCTGTTGCTGATGATACGAATGGATGGATGGATGGACTGACTTTGGATTTCGTCATCGTGTTTTACTGGCGTTAATGTATCCCTGTTAATTCTGGTGAAAAAATGACAAACATCCGCAAAGCAATTCCCAAGAGATGCGAAAAAAAGATTGGAGATACGGCGAATCGAACGCCGGACCACCTCTATGCTAAAGAGGTATTATACCACTAAACCATATCCCCATTTGTTGGAATAAGTTTCGTATGTGCATACATAAACAAAGATCTTCACGACGTTAAGAGTCTGCCCAGACGTCACCCTAATCTATTCCAAGCAAATTTTATGAACATCCAACAAAAGGTCAACCAACCCCACTACTCAAAAGCACTCCCTAAGAAAAAATACCCACCTCCCAGAAATCTCCGCAAAATACATGCATAAACCCACATAAACAAAAAAAACCCCCCCCAACTATACAAACACAACACCCATCCCCCTTCTTCCCCTCCTTCCCCTCCCCAAATTCTCCCCCTTCCAAACCTCCATATCCAACTCCCTAACCACTCCCTCCAGGCATTCACTCCTCGCCGCAACCTTCAATACCTCCACCACCACGCTTCCAAACTCCTCCTCTGCCGGTAACTTCGGCACGAGGACTTCCCGGCGAGAAGCAGGGCGTGCGACGTACCAGATTCCGTTATGTACTTTCCACTCGGTGCGCAGGGTTTTTATTAGTGTTGAGGTTGTCGTTGACTTTGTCGCTGTGTGGGGGGTTGGGGTGGTAGGAGGAAGGGGAGAGATGGGGAGGAGGAGGAGGGGGGTGGTGGTTGGGTTTGTTAGGTGTTGGTGGATAGTGGCTGCGTGGGAGAGGATACTCGCTATCATTTTGTACACTTGATGGGGGGCGGTTTGTGAGAGGGTGGTATCCAACAGTGGTATCGCCCGGATTAGGATTTTCAAGAAAAGTGTGTACACCGCCATATTAATCCTCGAAGAAATAATCTCCCCGGTCGGGAGGGTGGCAATAGCCACATGCACCGCCGTCAAAAGCGCCGTCACCATCGAGCTAACAGCGCTCACGCACGTCTGCAGACTAGAGTCTACGTCAAACCTCAACCTGCCCAATACCTTCTCTGAAGCTTCCAATATAGGCATAGCCAGCACCCACCCCGCCGCGTGGGCAAATACCCCCTCAACATACGCCGGGAAAATCGCTTCCAAAAATAACGAGCGAAGACTGGGCTTTTGCTCACTCCCAACTTCCAATTCCCCGGATAGCGCAGTGGTGAGTTGGTAAACGAGGTACCCCTGCTCGCCATCGATCGCTGCGCGCTCACACACGCTCTGGAAGAAACTGCTCAGTTGCTTGTGTACGCGCTGGTATGCCAATTTCAGGCCGTAATTCTTGAGGCGCCCGACGACGTATGTGGGATCGGCGGAGGGGAGTGGGAATACCGTTGAGTCGGTGAAGAAGCGGTCGATTGTGATTATGTCTATTGAGTGCTGTTGGAGGTATTCTACGACTTGCTGGACGAATTCGACGTATGCGCCTGAGGCGGACTTTGCGTGGATTTCCTGCGGGGGAGTTAATATTATGTGCCCAGCTGGAAGTGTACACGGGGGGGAGCACTTGGTAGATCTCTTTCATGGATCGCATCATGGATTTTAGCATTTCTGAGTATTCGAGTTTGAGCACTTGGGCTCGTGAAGCGTCGTCGTTGTGGGTTTCCTCGTAGTTTTCTCGCATGTTTGCGAGGATTGCTATGGATGGGGATGTTAGTTTGATTCTGATAAGATGAAGCGATGTTACTTACTTGATATCAAAGATAACCGTCGAGCTCGGAAGTCGGTCAAGCTAATCTTGAACTCCCCACTCACCTCGTCACGGACGAATGGCGGGTTTGCAAGGATTGGATTAGTAGGATCACAGTTCAAGAGAGTCGCTGTATACTCGTTCTGGAACTTGAGTAATGACTCCCTCTCGACTAATGTCTTTAACCAGAAGCATATGAATGTTGTCTTGTTGGCCTCGTACACCTCCGGTCCAGACTGGATGACTTTTGGGATGAAATACGCAGTAAACTTCCGAGTTTGCTCCGTGTCGCGAAGTGATGACCATGACTCTGGATTGTATTGGTCGAGATATGCGTCCCATTTCTGATGGATTGGTTAGTATCATTGAGCTATATTCAGAGAATACCAACTTACTTTTAACCCATGTCGGACTAGAAATCCAACAACTAGAGCCCATGTATCAACGGTTTTGATTAGTAAAGTATCTTCTGGTTGTATGTCGTTGCCAAAGCAGTTGGAAAGCATCCTATGTAATGCTTCGTATACAGTAACAGACAAGTGCTAACATTGTTAGTTCAATGCCTGTAAAATATAATAAAGACTTAAAAGCATACCTCAGCTGCTGCTTTTTGATCATCCCTAATCATGATATCGTTAAATCCTGACCAATCTCCATAGTCCTGACTGTCCTCACTTGCGTGAACAGAGACACCAGCCGATTCGTCGACACTCTTAGTAACGACCAAATACTGCTGGATCAAATCAAGCGCTTCAAAAATCAGTTTATTCGAGAGGCGGCCGTAAGAATTCAATATATTCGCAGTGGAAGCTACTGTATTCTTAGTCTATGCACAACGACGATAACCAACCAAATAAATACCTTTAGTAAGAACTATAATGGCACCCTGTGTCTGTCCTTTAATTCCTACCAAGGCAGTACGCAATGACTTCAACGCGTCGATAAGAATGCCCTCGAGTTGCTGTTGATTCCGGCGGATGTTATCCTCCACAATATCTTCCGATAACTCCGTATCACCCCTTTCCTTCGCCGCGCTGAAGTGCTTTTCCGCCTCACTGCGTGCGGCGTGGTGTTGGTTTAAGGCCGAGCTTGCAAAGTGATCATACCATTCCATGAATGGCTTTAAGATATCCAGCCCTTCGCCACTGTGCAGTTGAAAGCGCATAAGATTCGACCAAGTTCTGATGCTGACGATGCAAGCTTGCTGATGCGACAGATCCGGGTCGACCAGATACCGGATTGCCTCTAGTGGGGGGCGGCATTGAGGTGGAGAAGCCCACCAGAGTGTTGAGAGCAGATCATGGTGATTTCGTAATGCAGTGAGGTTCTCTACCCGGAGTTCTTCATCCTTGGGATATTGACGGCCGTGATTCGGCATAAGCCTGTTGACAAAATTTCCGATCTTGTTGATTGGCGTTGATGTCTTCATTGCGTGGAGGCCTAAGCCAACTATCTTCAACAGCAGATGAAAACAAGGATCAGAGTCTTGCATCAGCAGAGACGGATTCCCGTCAAGATTTTGGAGAAAGCTTGGGGAACCGTAGGTCTCCTCGTTCCTTAAATTGGCTAAGCTTTTGCTCGCGAAGAACTCGTAAAGTACCGGAATGATAATATCTGTATTCAACCATCCCCACTTCGTGATAAGGTGGTGGCATCGTGCGTATAGTGTCCTACAGTATGTATTGATAGTGCCAGTGTGCCCGGCCATATTTGCGCTATATACTTTCAGAGGTCGATTAATTAGGACTCTCAAAAGCGCCCAATTCTCAGAGAGGTTTCCATCTCGCACTGGTCCCTGTACAGCCCCAAACTCGTCGAATTGGTATAGCGGCAAGATTGTCCAGACTCTACGCCAGTGATTCTCGAAGATTCGTATATCTAAAGCCCGCTCAATTTCTGGAAGACGTAATTCGTTATTTAACAACTGCCAAAAACTAATATCTTGATAGTGAACTGAATCCAAAGTGTATATCGCAATAACCCAAGCTTCAATGAGATAGTGTTTTGAATCTATCCCACGTTCATAGTTGGCGGTTGCTCGTTGTTCCTCGTAGCATTCCCTAATAGCATCAGAGCCACATCTCAAGAGGCGGCCAAGTAATTGATGTCCTATTCTCCGGATTGTTTTATTCAGCTCTAGTCGCTCCCGGACTCCAGGATCTCCAGACGCGAGTTTATATATCTGAAAAGCAAACAGCAGACCAAATACATGGAGCTGCAGCGCCAAGCGTGTTGGCGCTTTGCTTAAGCTTAGAGGAGTGCGCCCACCTAGAACTGGTAAGACCCGACCACAGGATGCGTTGAGAGCCTGAAGTATCCGTTGCCCGAACGATATCAAATCAATAGAATCAGAAAACGATATCACCTGGGAAAGATAGTTTGAGAAGAAGGCGTAAAATGAGCATGCCCGAGAAGCCCACATATGGGCTTCAGCATCATCAACCCCCTCCTGTGCTCTCTCTACAAATTCCGCGATATCCTGCATGATCGACTCAAACTCTGCCGCCATAGAATCCTCGTAGACGCCCCAACGAACATGTTTGTCACCAAAACGAAAGCTGCTACTGCGATTGAATGACTGAAGTTTGGAATTCAAGGCCTTAGACAAGCCTCCATTTCCGATGAACGTCTCACTGTTGAAGATTGTTCCGGGTTTGAGTGGAATTGTATCGGACGATAATGTGTATTTGCTACCATATGGCAATAATCCACTAAGTACAGGCTTATCATCCAGAGTTGTGCTTGGAGCTGGTTCCGGAATCGATTCGATTTCAGCATCATCAACAATGATTCGGTCTTCCGGCGGAGGCTGACGTCGTTCAATAGTTTCGGCATCAATCCTTACTGGTGTACGCTTTCGCCGGGCCCGAGGAGGTTTCACAGTTTTGGGGGCTAGAGCTGAGGCAGGTCCGGGACCTCTGCGCATGATCGGCGGTGGACGAGGCAGTGGATTGATTAAATCCTCATCATCCATAAACCTTCCCAGGTTCGGGTTCCTTCGAGCTGTTGTCCGTAAGAGCTCGGCCAGATTTAGCCGTTGCCCTTGTCGAGATGTTTTCCGGAGTCTTGCAGCTGCTATACTTAGTGGCTCCTCTCTCTCGAATTGCGCGGGCTCGGACATAAAAAACGGCCGATGAGTGATGACATTTTGTCTTGTTGGCACAGATGTCACATTCGAACGTTTTTGGGTCTTTGGACGTGAGCGATGAGCATCGTTGATCTTGCTCAATAGCGGCCGTGTACACATAATATTAGTTAGGGTAGTTTGTTTAGGCCGTGGTCGCCGGGAAGTACTCGCCCCTACTGAGGAAAGTCCGAGATCTAACCCCAGAATTCCAGCAGGGCGCTCTTGTATAGTAGGCGGTGGTGGCCTGATTGGAGGAGCATCATCGGTAGGGTCTTCATCGGAGGAATCATGTGCTCTAATGGCTATAGTCCCCTCTCTCCATTCTCTTAGAACGCTCTGGACTTCCTGCGTGTCTGCTGCAGTATCCAATCGGAAGACCTTCCTTGACGGGCTTTGCCTTCCTTTCGATCTTCTTTCCTTTGCACTTCTAGTTGCAACTTTGAGAAACTTTGGGGGAGCGATTCCAGGATTGGTAGTACGATGATGCCTCACTGCATCTACAATTCCTAAGGGAGGGGCCTTGGATTTTCTTTTGGTAGACTTCTTCTTTGTGCCTATATGGTTCGTTATTCTAGGCTGTTGAAGGCGTGAACCACCTCCAGAATTCCTAATTTCACTAGGCATACTGGTGCTCATACCCTGAGGTACCCGGGATGGCCCATTTTGGTCTTTCTGTTTCCGTTTTCTAGGCCCACTATTTCTCTGAGCTGCCGGAAGCATACGGTCGATCCTATCATCCTCTATTACATCATCGATTTCGATTACTTCAATCTGATTCTGGCGATGAAGAAGTCTTGGGCGACCAGAGGGGGGAACTTGAGGTTGCATATTCGCCGGCCCGCTCGAATCATCCGAATCATCGCCAAAGAGAAAGACGTCGTCGACTGGAGATCTTGGCCTGGCAGCAACCCTTGCTCTCGCTACGCCAGGCCGGGGAGTAAGATCCTGTGTTGGAGTTGAACTTCTTCGATCGCAGCGAGGATCGTTCGTTGAGCTAGGATGCTGTTTCTTATCAAGTTTCCACCAGGACGCTGGAAGTACACCTGCCGTCCTGCGTTGCAAACGACGGACTTCTTGTGATTCGTCCTCTGATGGGGTGGGCTCTTCTTCAGACGAAGACGAAGGTAATTCGAGTACAACTCTCGCAGCAGGGGCGCGAGGAGTATCATCATCTTCGGATCCAGGGGAAATTGGCCGAGGCCTCTCTCGTCGACTAGGTGTCGGCTCAATATCAGATGAGGAATCGAGAAGAGAGAGTATCCCACGCCTTTTTGCACCTTGTTCTTGAGCAGGTTGCTGTGGGGTCCTTTTGCCAGGTGACCCATTAGATGACGTCTGTGCAAGAGGTGTTCGCGATTGTCTCTGAGGTGAGTCTTGGGGCAGTTCGTATATGTCTCTTCCATTTTCGTCGACGTCTGCTGGGATGCTGGAAGGGGTGGGATGAGCATTCCTGACACTCTGACCTGCATTAATCCGAGACCTAGGGGGGTTTGCATTTAGGCGCTTTGAATATGTATGGTTTACTTTGCGTCGCTTCACACCATCCGCCAAAGCACCATTAGGCCTAGGCCTCTCTCTAGAAGCACTTGCAGCATCGGGGAACTCCTCAAAGTCGTAGATATCAACCGGCCTATCATCTTGCCTTCCGGGGGCATCCCTCCTTGATGGCGCTGGCACAAACTGACTTTCGTCATTCTCCGGCTCCGGAGGAGCGACATAGTCACGCTCTTGAGAGTCCTCATCTGCACCAAGCCCCCCATTTGTTTCACCTTCAACCTCACTGATTCGTACTGGCCGGACACCTCGAGCTTTTAGCGTTTGGCGGTATCGTTCTTGCTCGATCAGATATGGATTCTTCTGAATTGGCTTACGTACACGGAGGCTTCGATAATAGTGTGGCGCATCATCATCATCCGGAGGTATTTCTATTTCTTCTTCTTCCCTTCCTTCCGCCGCAGGAATGACAACAGAAAAGCCAACACGGCGGGGAGGAGATCGTGCAGCAGCGATTGAGGGCGGTGTCAGTAAAACAGAAGGCGGCGATGATAATGGGGAAGATGTAGCTGTCGAGTTATGTGGGCTCGGACTCGGAGGCATTTGTGGTTGAGGAGCAACGTGTCTCTAGTTACAATCAGTAAATACTCAAGTATTCCGGAGGTAGAGGGTAACATACTGGACTGTTGAAACTACCCTGCTTCTCACCAGTAATGGGATCAGGCGAAGGCCTTGTTGGTCCATTGATCTGATTGATCTGATTTTCCTCATGGCTGTCTACATTGAGCATAGCTTCGTCTTCTTTGGAATCCATTGCTGTAGCCTCCGGCAGGAACTCATCATGCTCTTCTAGGAAATCTGGTGCGGACAAGTCCACAACTGAAACCTCGTCTAAATCCTTTCTCTCCTCAACATATCCCAGCATGCATTGTGATTCCAATTCCTGGGCAGTGTCGTGGACTTCTTCCAAAAGCTCTGGTTCCGCTTGTTGACTACTTAGGCCAATTCCCCGTACACCTTTTCCAACCTTGCTGATTCCGCTTGAACGTCCAGGTAGACCGTCTTCTGTCAGAGCATCATTCATTGCCACATCCCTCTCTCCCATATCCCCTGGCGCTTCATCCTGTACCTTCCCGGCCTTATTCGCAGCACTTCCATGAGCTCGGTCGTCGTTCTCAAATTCAATAATTTTGTCTGGCTCCGGTAATTCCAGCAATTCCTCCTGGGTCGATAACTCGCCGTCAGAAATATCGTCGTCCGAGGCGGGCACATAACCGGTTTCCCTCCAGTTCGCCATGTCATCGTATGTGGTGAAGTTGACTTTGTTGCTCTGTTGTGCGTTTCGCACCACAGTTTTGGTGCTGTGAGCGTTGTTCCAAGGGTTTCAGTCGCGTTGCCTAGACGGGAGAAGGAGACGGACTGAAATTAGTGTCTCGGACGCGACGCGAATCAATTAACGCGTCCTACTTCTGCAGCCAAACCAGCCAAAGCCGTCAAGTTTTATTGAAAGTCAGTAGATAACATGATGGACTTAACTATCCTGTAATTCAAAAGACATTTCATACATTTACAAAATTTCTTGATCAGTACCTGTTCGAAGTCTGGATAAACCGATCTCACACAGGGCTATCATAGCACACTTAATCATACGCAATACCTCTGCAACCCCCCACGAGGTCCATCTTATTACCTTCAAAGTCTTCCTTCTCATCCCCCCAGCGAGCAACAACACAAAATAAGGTCAAAAATGCGCGGTCAAGCTGCCATCTTTCCTATCGGCTTTGCCGTCCTCTTCGGGATCGTCAATGGTTCTTCTCTCCTACAATGATTAACTGGTTTTCCTCTCTTTAGCTGCTGACCTGCAGCTCAGGCATAGCTATTTTCCAACCACTCGTAGTGGAACAGAGACTTAAGACTATTCGAGACGAGTTGGATCCCCTGCTATCAAGTTTAGTTACGATAGCGACTGACTGGGAGTAGGAATGGCGTTGTGGATCATGCGGCCGACGAGGTGTCTCCATCCGATAGCCAGAAGAAGTTACCGGTTCGTTTGGAGGTTGAGGCAAACAAGATGAGGAATACGCAGATGAAGGAGATGAAGTGTACGGGAGTGCTGAATCCGACTCTTAAGATGGAAGGTGAGGGGGAGGTGGAGCCTGTAAAGGTTCCAGCCAGCTGGTATCAATTCTGGAAGTGAACAGTGAGGAATGTAATGTATGATATTGTATGGTCTATTGGACGTGCAGCAATTGAATCGGTTAATGAGTTAATAAGTTGTGTTTTGGCAAAGTTTCAGTACATAAAAAACTTGCTGAGCTCTTCGCTAGCATCTAAAGCAATTCCCATATTATATTGTACAAACAGCAATTCGCCTAAGCTTATTCCTTTTCTTCATGCCGCCTACGCCGTCGTCTACTATCCCCCCTTCTCGTTGGAGAATTTGACCTCCTCCTTCTCCTCCGGGGCGATTCCGACCGTTGTCTACTCTTCTCACCATCTTCATTTCTTCTCCGCCGATGTCGTTCTCGTGAGGGTGATCTCGATCTTCTACTTCTCTTCCTTTTCTCTTTATCTCCTCGTTGCACATAGTGCAACTTAACTGCACACTCTTCACAAACCCTAGCAGTGACAAGGGCATTCTTCTTCTCTCCATGCTCAACATATTCAAAATTAAGTTCAAAGCTTCGTAAGCCACCCTCTTCATCAGGATTCTCATCAAGTGTGCTACGACGATTCCGACATGATAAGTTTGCACATGAAAACTGGCCCTTCCCATCGAGAACTTCTTGTTTGGTACGCCAGCGCATAGCAATCTATCGTATCAATATTAGCGTAAAAATAGTTGTGAATTGAATGAAAGGATAGAAAACCTGTTTGTCTCGCCATCTTGCCAGCTCTACCATCGCAAATTCCTTGAACAATTTATCATAGTAACTTTTTGCAATCCTCTTTTCATCCGTATCCGCTTCTTCGTCGGCCCGGATGAACTGGTGGTGATCCTCTAAGATGTCGCGTTCGTTTCTGTATTTTGCGGGAGTGGGGACGGTCCCACCGTAGTAAGAAACATAGGCCGAAGCAGCTTGTAAATGTCGAGCGTAGGCAGACGTAGCACCAGAGGATTGAGCAAACGCTCTGCTTGTAGGTGGCATTGTGATTTTGGTGCTCGGAGAAGCCTCCTTCCCCCCTTCACAGGAGCCTGAAAGAAGTTGCCAGTGGTTTGTGCGTGGGATAAGGCAGATATAAAAAAAAAATCGGGTCTTGGCGCCAAGACTGGAAGAGGAAAAGTATTTAAACAGCAATCTTTCACCATTTCCTTCTGCTCTCCACCGCACGCGTGTTACTTGTTAGCCACAATTTCTTCCATCGGCCAAACGAGCGTCAAACCGAGCGGAGATTGATTGGAATTTCTTGAAAGTTTACTGCAAAGTAAGTGCCTTGGGAGAATTGATTGCCCGGTTTTCTGGGTGATTGGATGTTCTCTTGTTGAGAATTCATACATTTTTTACATATTATTCCACTATTGGTACTAAATTTGTGATGCAGAATCAGACTTTTGATGCATACCGGTATTAATTACTTTTCTACATATAGCCGTGTAGCGGTGGATTCTTCACCTAAGCGGACTCTACTACATAAGCCTTGGAGATGATGTTGTATGATAGTTTAGATGTCTAAAACAATGCTCTTGTATTAGTTTTAGTGATCCCCCAGCCCGGTTTGAAATGTTGCTCTTGCTCCACTCCCAGCTTTGGCGGGGTTGCGTGAGTGCGTCAGCTTGTGAAGAGCTGTATACTGTAGTAAACCATCCCTCCATCTCTTCCACCATCCTTTATTGTTTGACATATATCTCTACCATACCTCAACCCCTTTTCTTTCACTCCTCTTCTCTGTCCCATCATGCCCATCACAAGAAGTATGCTCCAGCATTCTATAATTCTATCGATAATATCTAACATTTCCCAGAATCAATTTATGCTCCACAGCCTTCTACCCAGCGTGCGAGACCAACCCATCTTTCTACAGATCCTCAAGGTGAACGTCTGGCATATGCTGTAAGCATATCTTGGTGTGCTTCTGGGGAGCTAAGCTAACCGTACCAGTCTGGAAAATCCGTTTTCCTTCGCTCAATCGATGACCCCTCTCTCTCTACTCAATACACCGGACACACCAGTACGGTAAATGTGGCCCGCTTCTCGCCCAGCGGCTACTATGTTGCATCGGGTGATTCTTCGGGCATGGTGCGAGTTTGGGATGCCGTGGGCCCAGAGATGATCACTAAGGGCGAGTTTGGAATTATATCCGGTCCCATCAACGATATTGCTTGGGACGGGGAGAGCAAGCGTTTGATTGCTGTCGGGAACGGCAAAGAGCGGTATGTTTATGCTTATTCTTAGTTCTACATTATATCTGATCGAGTCTTGTTAGCTTTGGCCATTGCATTACGTTTGACACTGGAAACTCTGTTGGGGAGATACTTGGTCATTCCTCTACAATCAATTCAGTATCCATCCGACAATCACGTCCTTACCGAGCTGCTACAGCTTCGGACGATAAAAGTGTTGTCTTCTTCCATGGAGCCCCGTTCAAATATAATAAAACACTCACTGGCCATCATTCAAATTTTCTCCAGGGTGTGGCCTTCTCCCCAGACGGAGAGCACTTCGTTTCGGTGGGCACGGATCGCAAGATTATTTTGTACGATGGTAAAACGGGCGAGTTCAAGACCGAAATCGCCTATGGAGATGCTGCCCATAGAGGAGGCATCTACTCAGTCTCTTGGAGTAAGGATTCGACGAGATTTGTTACCGCCTCGGCAGATCAAACAGTCAAGGTCTGGGACCTACGGTCCGAGAAGAACTCACACACCTGGAGGTCTGGGCCAGAGGGAACAAGCATTGCTGACCATCAAGTTGGTGTTGTCTGGACACCCAGAGCCGATAACACCATCATCTCGCTATCCCTGTCAGGAGATCTGAACTACCTCGACTTGAACTCTGACCGGCCAAGGAGGGTAATTACTGGGCATCAAACATCTATCACCGCAATGAAAATCACCGGAGAGACCAAAACCCTGTTCACTGGGGGCGTAGATGGGAAAACCTGTGGGTGGGATCTGGCTAAAGGAAGTGCGGATTCATTGGATGGTGGCCACACGAACAGTGTCTGTGGATTTTCTTCGCAAGACGAAAGAAGATTGGCCTCGATCGGGCAAGATGACTTTATAAGGCTTATTGATGTCGGGGCCAAAGTATTTATGTATGCTTCTATGAATCCCAGATATGAAGAAGTAAACTAATGCGGCAATAGTGGGACAAATCATCACTGTGACGCGCAGCCTAAGGGTTTTACTTGGCTAACGTTGAAGGGGGAGCAATTTCTGGTCACTGTAACAGAAAAAGGAATCCTTCTGGGTAAGGTTACTACCAAACTCAAAGTTAATGATGTGTTGGAGCAAAGCTATACCCCTACCCATATATCTGGTTGCCAAGATAAGGGTATCTTTGCCGTCAGCGCCACAGACCAAACGGTCCACATATATAGCATTTATGAAGAAGCACCAGGCGAACAAGGAATTAAAGAGGAGAAAGTCCTTAGGGATGCTCGGGCAGCACCGACATGTCTTTCCTACTCACCCTCGGGAAAATATTTTGCAGTTGGGTTCTCATCGGGAAAGATCATCCTATACAATGTGGAAGAGGATTACGCAGTTAAAACTACCCGCTGGTCATTTCACACGGCTAGAGTGGCGAGTATCACCTGGAACGCGGAGGAAACCCATGTCGTCTCGGGAAGTCTCGATACAAACATCTACATCTACAGCGTTGCAGCTCCAGGAAAGAATCAATCAATCAAGAACGCGCATATGGGAGGGGTGACTGCCGTTGATTGGGAGGGATCTGATGGAATTATCTCGGGTGGGGCGGATGGAACTATCAAGAGGTGGGAGGTTAAGCTTGAGTGAAAGGGGGTTTCAATTGTTTTTATTAGCGGATGATATCGAGTTGAATAAATTTAAGCTTCTGCTCATACCAGTTTCTATAGTGTTAATATCTTAAACAATAATACAAGCAGTGATGTGAATTCTGTTCCTCGATTCTTATGCTTATCCCAACTTCATCACTTATCATGCTTTTACATGGAACAAGGATCCTTTGCAAAACAGGTTAGTTTTTTCGCCTGTCGAGTTTTCAACAAACGCAAAATGGTATTTTCATGTTCCATTAGCCCAGCGTCTAAAAAACGGACCACCGCTAAATGTAAAGGAAGATTAAATACTCAAACTCCTCTTAATTTTGAGGAGGTGGATGGCTGGGTTTAGTGTAATGAATTGAAATAGCTCTTGAGAGTTGATATCTAGTTATATATCTAGTTGAAATGTGCCTCTAGGAAATTCAGGAGGCCAGACCGGTAGTGTAAGGTCTCTTATATCTTTTCTACAATAGAACCATCTCGTATTATTGGCTTATGCAGAAGTCCAGTACCGTAGAAACTGCTGAAATTCGCCAAGTCCGTCCCAGCATATGTTAATTCCGGTCCAGTTAGACGATAGAATTCCACCTCAAAGAGCGTTTCTCATAGGCTAATTTATACCAATGAATACCAGTCAATCACAATCCATTGTTTATGCCAAAATCTCGAGCAATACGATATCTTACTGGACCGGAATTAAGACATCCTGGGACGGGGATAGCGAATTTCAGCAGTTTCTACGGTAGCTACCCGAGTGACAAGCCATGCCCTGAATTCGAAGCGAAACACGGGTTGGCGCGTGCATGAGGCTTAAGCCAGTTAAGGGCATTTTCAACGGCTGCATCCAGCCGCGAGCAACTCAACCCCCATCAAAAAAAAAATCGTCAACAACACGACTTCCCCACATCAGCTAACTCTGGGTTAAGGGGGGGTGTGAAGCTACAGGATCTTCGACAACCCAGAATCACAGCTATACCTAACTCCATCATGTCCGACTTTCAAATCGGAGATCATGTCGACGCGAACGGCCAACATGCTATCGTGCGATTTGTCGGCGAGACTTCTTTTGCACTGGGGGAATGGCTAGGGGTTGAGCTGGATGTCCCTGAGGGGAAGAATAATGGAACGGTTCAGGGGCAGAGATACTTTGAGTGCGAGGATCGATATGGTATTTTTTTAAGGCCATCCATAGCAAGACTTATGGACCGGCCGGCAGTTGCTCCCATGAGGAGACCCCCGTCTATTATTTCGCCTCCTCCGGCGAACGCTAGGATTGGGGGTAGGCCGTTGAGTTTGAGGGTATGAATTCTTGATAATCAAAGTTCTTAGTGATAATAAGGGGTTGTAGAATTAACTTAATTGCTAGGCCCCGGCATCACCGACTAAAGGAGTCTCACCAACCAATGGATCTTCATCAGGTTATAACACACCACGAACCAGCACCCCAACCATGACACGAACCGGCACCCCAACCATGAGTCGACCTGGCTCGAATTTACGGGGATCTATCAGCGGGAGACCAGGTTCCATGGGCCCGCCTCCAAATCCTAATAAGCCACCTGCTACCACCAATAAGGGAATGCCTCGACGCCAATCTACAGTGAACTCGGTAGCACTGTCCCGGACTGGCTCTAATTCTTCCTCGGCAAGTAACTCTGCCTCAAAACCACCACAATCCAATAGGCTTTCATTGAAACCAGCGAGTTTATCGGCACTGGGAGTGGCGGGGAGGAAGACCAGTGTTGCGAGTACTTCTTCTGAAAGAAGCTCGCCGGAGGGGAGCTCTACCGCTGCGCCCGGTGGCGCATTAAGACGAACAAGAACCGATATTGATCCTAGGATGTCTCCGGGACCAGGGAGACGAGCTTCGGTTATGGGTAAGCCTGGAGGCACGTCACCGGGCAGGATTGGTGCAGTGGGACCGCTTAGCCCTGCAACTCTCGGTCCTGCTGCTGCAGCTAATGCCGGAACTTTAGCGACAATGTCAAGGGAGCTTGAAGATTTGAAAAGCACAATCAAGGTGATGGAGAAGAAGAGAGTGGAAGATAGAGATAAACTTAAATTGCTTGAAAGAATACAGGCTGAAAGAGATAAATTTGAAACTATCATTCAAAAACTCCAAGGTCTGATATACAGTCCCTCATAACACCGCTTGTTATTCGAAGGAGACCTTGTACGCTAACAATGGCCACAATAGCGAAATATCAACCTCAACAGGTGGAGCTCATCGAGCTGCGAAAGCAGCTCAAGGATATCCGGGGGGCAATTGAAGAGATGGAAAATATCAAGCAGGACAATGAATTGATGGTGGAGATGGCAACTCTGGATAGAGAAATGGCAGAGGAACAAACCGAGGCTTTGAGGGCAGAGTTGGAGGCCGTTAGGGGGAAAGCGGAAGAACTAGAGATGGAGGTCGAAATCCTGCGCGAGGAGAATGCTGAGCTCAGTGGGGAAATGACGCAAGAGGAGAAGACTAGTGCCGGCTGGCTGCAGATGGAGAAGCAGAACGAGCGTTTAAGGGAAGCGTTGTTGAGGCTTCGGGAAATTACTTCGCAAACGGAGACGGAATTGAAGGATACTATCAAATCTCTAGAAGAAGATAATACTGAGCTTGCTGTCTACAAGGAGAACTTTGAGACCACCAAGGAAAAATTAAATGCCTCGGAGGCTGCGGTTGAAGATCTTAGGCAGCAATTGGAAATGGCCGAGGGCGCAGAGCAAATGCTGGAAGATCTCACCGAAAGGAATATGGCAATGAGCGAACAGATCGAGGAACTCAAGGCAACCGTTGAGGACCTGGAAAGTTTGAAAGAAATCAGTGACGAATTGGAGATCAATCATGTTGAGACCGAAAAGCAGATGCAAGAAGAGGTTGACTACAAAGATCTCATTATTACTGAGCAGATCCGGAGAATTGGGCAGTTGGATTCGAGTAATGAGGAAGCTGAATATACTATCACTCGATTCAGGGACTTGGTTACGAATTTGCAAAGGTATGATTTTTTCACAATCTAATTGGATTAATAAGGTGCTGATATCATGAAAATAGTGATCTCGAGGATATGAGAGCTTCACAACAGATCACTGAGACTGAAGCCGAAGAGCTGACTCAACGATCACGATCTATGATGGATATTAACATGAAGCTCCAGATAACTGCTGCCAAGGCTCAAAATAAGACCATCGACTTGGAGTTGAGGCGCTTGGAGGCTGATCAAGCTATGGAGCAGCTCTCTATTGTGCAGGTAAGATCTTGAGTATATAATTGCTGGATATATTCGTTAATGGTGTCAGATGTTCCTTCCCGAAGCCTTCCGCTCAGAGCGTGATTCCATCCTGGCTTTACTCCGGTTCAAGCGTGTATCGTTTAAGGCTCAACTATTACAGAACTTTGTCAAGGAACGCCTTACCTCTCAATTTGGACAAGCTTCTGGTAGCCAGGAAGATACAATGATGGCCGCTTGTGATATGTGCGACAAATTGACATGGGTATCAGCTATGTGCGATCGATTCATCAATTGCATCAGTGGATGCAGTGTCGCACAGTTCGCCAAATTCCAGGGAGCATTATACGAGCTTGATCCTGTTGAGAGAGCACTTAACGGATGGATTGAAGGGCTTAGAAAAGATGATCTTAAGGAGAAACAATGCGTTTCTGAGCTTCAACGGTATGTTTTACTGTATGTTGGGTTGCTTGAACTATTGCTAACATGGCGGTGAAGAACTATGGCTTTGATGTCTCATCTGGGCGAGATTCATCTCCAGAGTGATCTTGAAGGCTTTGCAAGTGACATTCACATGCGCGTCATTTTGATGCAGAGTTACATGGAAAACTCAGCGACTGCTCTTTCTCACGTTAGAGCAATCGTCCAGAACAAACTACCAGGTATCCCGGAGGAGGATGAAGAAATTGCATCCAACTTTTCCAAGCGATCTGATGCCGTGATTTCTCACTCCCGCAGTGCAAAAGTTGTCGTTGGCAAAATCCTTAGATCTCTCAATGACTTCCAGCAAAGGTCGCTTTCTTTGACACAGGATAAGCTCTCGCAGTTCAAGGCCTGTGAGGAAGTAACCAAGAAGCTGGCCGATTATGCTCGTGAAGTCGGTGATGAGGTTTACACATTGCTATACAGTGATAATACTTCTAGTACTCCGACATGGGTGGATCTTCAGAATACTCTCTTCAAGACTACAGAAAAGGTGTTGAGGGTTGCTGAAAGCGACATCTTTGGTGCTTTCGGAAAAGAGTTGAGAGCTCTGACGAACATGTTAGTGGAGCTCGGAAGCACCGCTGCTGATATTGATATGACTGCAGAGTGTGGGGTTTCCCATTCCTGACTTCTACTAAAAACGCCATTGCTGACTAGACCTTTAATAGTTGAAAAACCACCCGCTCCATGGGTCGTAAGAGCACAAGAGCTTAAGATGACAAAGGTGGTATCAATCGACGCAGAAGAGGAGATCAGGCGTTTGAAGGACGACATTCTCGAGCGTGCAACACAAATAAAACTTCGCGTATGTACAATGATTTCCCCTTTCCACGCAATTGCAATTACTAATACAAACTTTCCAGGACAAAACCCTCGAGGAATCCGCCGTTAAAATCGAACTCCTGGAATCCCGCATGCGCAATGTGACCAAGCAAAGCGAACGTATAGAAGAACTCGAGAAGCAAGTCTCAGCCGGCACCATCCGCGAAACCGCGTGCTCGGAAGCGCTAGACAACCTCAACGAAGAAGTAGTAACACTGGAAGCCGAAGTCGCGAGGTGGAAGAAAGCCGCGAACGAAAAACGCGCAGTCGGCGAAATCGACAAGATTGGCGCTGAGCGCGCCGTCGCGACGGCGAGGGAAGTCGACTCACTGAAGAAGGAGATTACAGCACTGACGGGAGCGGTATCCTTCTTCCGGGAGGAAAACGCCAGGATTAAGAACGCGGACTTACTCGCTGCAGACTCCTGGCTCCTCGAACCACTCCTCCCACGGCCGGACGTGAAAGAAGTAGAAGAGTACGAAACAGACCTAGCAGCCGAAGGCCAAGACGTCTTCGCAGAACTCATGCTCCTGGCGACGGAATCCAAAATCGTGGACCTCACCCAAGCTCCCGCGAACCGGAAAGCGTGGAGGCCTGCGAGCAGCACGCCAAAGTACCACTTCCTCGAACAACGAGAGCATTATGAATCCCTCATGTCATGGCGCGACGACGTCATCTCCCGAGCGCTATATCATGACGCGGTGAAGGCGAGTATCCGTCCAAGAAAGCCGAAGAGTGTCAAGGGGGTGTTTGGCGCCAGGGTTGATGTCCGCGTTGATAGGGCGTCTGTCGGTGGTAAAGGCGGGGACGAGGTGGCGGAGGTTGTGATTCATGAACCGGAGGGGTGGGAGGAGTTTCGGGAGTCGATGGGGTTTGCTTAATTAGTTGGGTGACTGAGTGGGGTTTTTGTAGGTTGTATGTATATAGTTTATGCTTTTTTTATTTTTATTTTTTATTTTCATGAAATGCTTGTTTGTGGGCTTGCTGGCTTGGTGAAACAGAGAATGATACAATGCCCTGTGGTGTTTTTTTCTTTCTTTTTTTCTTTTCCTATTTCTATTTTTCTTCTCTTGTTATGCTTAGCTAGTATACTCTAGTATACTAGTGGCCGGGATAATGTCTGGGTGTTTTGGGGAATTGTAGTCTTTTACTTTTTTATTTTGTTCTATGATATCTTCTACTCTTTTTTAACTTGAGTTTATTGATTGATGGGGGGGGGGACATGATAGGGGAACGTATTTAATGATAGACTTTTATTTCTTTTCTTTGGTTTGGAAGTAGGGTACAATATGTAGAGTGGTGATTATTACGATAATACTGTTTTCATTCGTTGAGTCTTTTGTTGTGAGTTATTCCCCGCTTCTTATATATCCTTTGGAATACACTAGATATTACCAGTACCGCCGTCTATATTGTGCAGGAATTAATTAAGAACAGCCATATACGCTCGCCATAACAGAACTTGTGTCCTTATGATACAGTAGCCCCCCTACTCATTACACCTCTCGGGGAACTGAAAGAATGGCCAGGGACTTTCTCGCTCTTAATGGTCCGGGGAGGGATTGGAATTGCGCCTCCTGCGCTCATGCTTTCATCTGATTTTGGCGAAATATCTAAAAGAGTCAGTTATATTGCTCTTCAGTGATGTTTAGTGCAGGAGGGTAAATCACTGATTTCTGCTTGGTAGGATGGGCAACGCATTTTATCAAAAAAGGATCCTTCGCCATCATAACAACGGAGCCCTTGCACGTCTAGGCAAAATTATCATCAGTGGGAAATATTGATAGGTAGGGTCGGAAGAGAATTCGGTACCTCCAGAAGATCTATGACCTGTGCAATTCTCTCTTCACGGGTCGTGCCGGTCTGAGCACAATTTTCTCCACCCTTATGCTTACTATTGATAGCGTCCTATCACAAATTTAGGTACAGTAGTACATTAGAGATGTTACTGTATCGGGAAAAGAAAACCCTACCACTAACTGATACGCAATTTCCATTATCTGCTCTGGTTCCAATTTTAGCAAACCTTCGGGATAAGCTCTAGTATTCGGCTCATCAATGGCTCTAGTGTTGTCCTTAATAGCTGCAATCATTCTCTCAGCGAGTTCATGATCCTCTGTCATGCGCATCGCAGTGGGGTTTGAAAATGGGTCCAATAGTTGAAGGACAGTGCTCAACTTCATCTCTAGGAGGAGTTTTTCAAGTTGCTACCCATTCTCAGTTAGTTTTTACAGTAGAGACCGCTTATGAATCTTACCTTTGACTGGTGTTCGGAAAGCTGTGCCAAATCTTGTGTATCAAGGGGAACTTGAAAACTTCGGAATCTAGCTGCAGAATCGAAGTTCTTGTGAACGTAGGCTTGCACAAGCTGCTCGATGCTCTCGCATTGCGTACTTTGCAGTGCAAATTCCGTGAAGGATTCATTTTGATGCATGGAGGTCATCGGAAGGAAAGGATTTGGTGTTTTTCTGGAGTCTGAGCGAAACGGCAGTTCTGTAGGGTCTAGCTAAAAAGGCTGTGATTAGTGTCTTTAGCGGGTATGGAGACCAGAATAAAAGTTCAATTCCTGTCGAATATATCCTCATATATATAGATTGGTAAACTTCGAGGACCGACGGCAGCACAAGCCCATAATTTGGGGGGGGGGTTTTAAGGCGGGGTGGGTGGCCTTATCTCTCGAGATGAGTAAAACTTGTGCAGATCACAACTTGAACGAGCATGGCCTAAGTGCAAATATTGTACGTTAACAAAAATAACCGTACATCAACGGACGGAAAAACTCGGCCATGGCAACCCCACTACCCCACCAACCCCACCATCATGAAAACCAAAAAAAAATTAAAAAAATGTAAATACATAGTAGAAATTAATATTTAGTATACCATCCATCAGCCTTAATAATTTCTTCCACCCTATCTACCATTGATCCTGCCAAAGTATCAAAAACCTTTGGGTCAAGAAGTTCCCAACAATTAGTAATGGCCTCCTCTATTGCTTTTTTGACCTCATCAACAGGACCCTTCATGAGATAGAGCTCAGGATAGTTCTTGTGAAGCTTATCTTTCACCAGAGACCAAACATTCTCAATAGGATTGAGATCTGGTGAATAGGCAGGAATTTCCAGAAGAGTAATTCCCTGCACTCTGAGCCATCTCCTAAAGGGCAAGTGAGTCTTAGCATTGTCAATGATAAAAAATACCTCTTCATCTCCAACCCTTTCTCTGATATCCTCCCATATCCCTAGAAAGTCATAATGATCATAAACATCAATAATTGACTTTCCAGTCACTCCACCCCTAGCAGAAGTAGGATCAGGAAAAACAGGTAAAAAGAGACCATGAGTTTGACCATAAAAACAACCAGTCATCATTTGGCTAATCTTCCTCTCTCCTCTCCTAGCAGCAGGCTTAATACAATCCTTATTCCACTTCTCTTTTGGATATCTAAATATCCATTTTCTCCTCTTTCCTCCTCCTCTCTCCACAGCTACCTCATCTCCCCACATTGCCTTTCTTCTCCACATCTCTCTTGTCCAATGCCTATGAGCTAATGCCCATTCCAATCTCTCTTGAGCTAGATCCTCATCCAAATGAACCCTTTCTTGTGCCAACCACTTTTTTAGATGCTTTTGTTGAAGTCTTCTCCTCACTGTCATAGAAGAGATATTGGGAGCAACTTTTTTGGCAATCTCAGAATAGCTAGTATTGCGATAGCTGAGAGCTTCCTCCACCATAGCATCATCCTGCAACTTGGTAGTTTTAGGATATCTTCCTCTACCCTTTCTCTCCTGGCCCTCTTGATCTCCTTTTAAGATACTATCTTTAATAGTATTGAGGGGGATGTCAAGGTAGTGGGAAATTTGGCGATAGCTCATTTGAGGTTCGTGTAACCCGAGAATTCTCCCCCTGGTAAACTCTGAGAGGTGCTTGGAGGGAATAGGCTTTTTGGCATGACTGCGAAGAATAGGAGGCATAGTTTCTTAAAACAAAAGAATTAGGAAAATTGGTTGAGTTTTGGTTGATGTAGAGGAATTTCTTTAGGTGGTGTTCAAAGTGAGAGGTGATGAGGAGGGTTGCGTTGCCACAGATCATGGATGTACGGTTAATTTTGTTAATGTACAATACAAGGTAAAGTAACCCTTCCCCCCCCTCCTATAAAACTGCACCTGTGGTACACCAAGTGTATAAGGAGTGAAGCCTGCAGTTGAATAAGTTACTCTACTGCCAAAACTCGAATGATCGAACTTGGCTCTATTGGGTTGTGCTTGGGCTGGATTGACCAAATGGCTGCCTGGGTAGAGTCATTGCGAGGCTTGGATCGAAGCAAGTGCTTGGTGGTTGAACTTGCCTCCTCTGGCATGATATCCCCTGTTTTTCAATTTTTGTCACTCAGAAAGACTAAGCACTATTTTTTGTTTCATTTTTATGTGCTTCTACACTCATTGAATGAAATTCTCAGCTGCAAAGGACGCGGTTGGATTTTTCGATTTTCTAGAGTACCTTGGATTATTGGAAGAACATAAATTTACAACTGAAAGACAAAAGTGAAGTAAGATACAGTAGAATAAAAAGCTTCACAGCACAAGATAAGCCTTCTCATCTCAGTAGAAATACAGTATTCCCTGCGCACCCACCAAGGCCTGGCTCTGGCTTAAGCTGAAATTCATAGATTCTCACTCAAGTACAAAGTCACACGGGAATAACAGTGTAAAGTGTATTCCCATCGCAGGGTATAATCTGCAACGAGTCACGGCAGGTGATAGAATTCGGGCACCCCGAGGCTGGCTGCAAGAGCTCGACGCAAGTGTGCCCTATCTGTTCAAAGGGACACTCACACAAAGAACACCAATGCCAATAGACAGTTTGCTGTGGGTATAGGAAGATAATCCCCAACTGTTGCCTGATGATACCAGCTAAGTACCCTGCCTGTAGTGGGGAACACTCGGCAATAGACCCAAAATGTTCACAGAAGATTGAAGTTAAGGTGGCAGCAAAAGCAAAGTATGACCTCAGGATGGCAACCCTAGCTAACTAAGCCAGTGAGAGAACAAACCCCCAATAGATATCATCATGTCAGACACCTAAGGACATGATGGCAGTAATGGATGGAAAATAAATGTGGTTCAGTACAATTGCAGAGGGAGCAATAGTGTTTTTCTTTCATTATTTCACATAGTTAGGAGTTTTGAAGTTTCTTGTATTTGTGTTCAAGATCCCCCATTATACAATGGGAACCCCCTATAAGCCCCAGGCTATGAATGTGTTTCTTATACTTATACTCAAATTCGAGTTTGTACTTATATTAGTTTGAGGATTTTGATAGATATTTCCTTTGTTTTGGTTCCAAAAGAGGAGGATATTTTATATTTGAGGGTTTTTTCAAACAAGGGTCCCATTTTAAGGCCCCATTGTTCCTTTGACCTACTGAATGTTTACAACAGATAGGTGGAAGGAGGCAATTCTGTTCCCCCTGAAGTGGTCTTTATTGAGACAAATGAACCTACCATGGTGGTAGGAGACTTAAATGTACATACTATCTTTACTGATGTTACGATCTACTATAAGATCTCTCCTTTCTTATATCTCGCAACAGGCAATGAGCCTATCATTAGCTTTTCCCTTAGAGATACTACTCACCTATCTCTTATTGTATTCTCTTTTCTTCGAGAATTCTCAATACTTGTTATCTTACACTACGTCTTAGATATTGACCGTTGCCAATACTAAGTCCTTATAGTGCTAACTAGTATTGATTCTGTTCCTCTTCATGATTGTTGGTCTTTGTAATAAGGAGCGTAAAGGTGTTTTATTGATAACTTATAAGATAGGAAATAACTTAGGTGGTTGCGTGAAGAACTAACTGTCAGGTCCTATCGACCTCCTTATATAGTTCTTCCAGCAACCCGCTTACAAATCAAATGAGTCACAACTGTGACTCATACACTCGCATAACATATAACCTCATGACCATACTTGGTCATGCATGAAAGTCCCATGACCTTAAAGGGGTCATGTGCGAAACCTCATGACTCATATAAACGAAGTCATGCCTCTTAATCCTCATGACTCATAGGCATACTTATGAGTCAACGCTTAACATACCAATCAAATTCAAACATAAATAATTATGATTCATAACTGTGAATCATGTGAGACCCTATGACTCGTATGTGAGTCATAGTGTGAAAACATACCCTCATATGACTTAACTAAGTCATGTGCGAAATCATAACAAATGAAATACTATGACATATAATTGTATGTCATGTGAAACCATTACAAACTATGCCAGATTTGTAATACTAGCTCCCCTCTCCCTAAATTCTCAGTCCCTTGAGGATCTATGACCATACCTTTCATAGTATGTGTCTCAATCCACGTTCTCTTTCAATCTGCTCATATCATGAGCGATTCCCCTAATTCTTCTTTCCGTCTCTTTTCTAGCGTATCTTTCTCTCGCTAGTTCCCTATCCAAGGCCTTATTTCTGAGTCTTAGGCCTTTTTCCTCCTCTCTTAGTTCTTCGATGGTACCTTCTAGTTGTTCGATCGTTTTTCGTAGGTCTTCCTTTGATACGAACTTTTTATCCCCCTCTTTTTCCTCCAGTTTCGTTCCTGAAACTTGGTTCTCTCCCCACCTTACTTTCTTGGTTCCTTTCCCATGAAAGGAACAGTGGGTTCGCATACAATTTCTTGCTGGTATTTTTTCGTGCTTTGGTCGTTTGGGGATTGGTTCTCTTGGTGTGAACAGTGGGAATGTTTCCCAACTTTTTTCCCAGCTGTTGGCATTGCTGGAATCGTTCGAACTAGTAGTTGTTGTTCTGGCCGTGGGCCAGAGATCATATCTTTCATTTGCATCCTTGTGGATTGGGCATTCTTCGTCTATGCATGCTGTGAAATGATATGCCGCATGCTCCGTTTTCGTGTCCTCATAGTATATCTTGCCCCAATCTTCAGTTTCTGGGGCTTGGCTTGTTTGGGTATCGTTGATGGAAGGTAGAGACTGCATTTTGGGCGTTGGTGAAGTTGGTTGCTGGGTACCACTCTCGATCATGCTGTGCAGGGTAGCCAGTCCACTTGGCTTGGTATTGTAGCTTTCCGTAATGTAGTCTCGAATCTATAATCTGATCGAGTTCGTATTCGTTTTCTCCTTCTATCTTGATAGGAGGGGGGGAAGTTTCTTTTGTGAGGGTAGAGGATTGTTCGAATAAAGTTTGAGTTTGCTGATGTGGAAGACTGGATGTTTCGTTTTCATTGAGGCCGGGAGGTCTAGCTTATAAGGTTTTTCTCCAATCTTTTCAATGATCTTGTATGGTCCAATTTTTCGATAATCCAGTTTTTTGATGGCCTTATGGTCTGGATATCTTTCGTGATTAACCAAACTTTATCTCCTGATTCCAGTCTTGGATTGGGTTTTCTATGGTGATCGTTGTTTTCCTTCATTTTATCTTGTGCCATTCGTATTTCTGTTTGGATGAGTTCATGTAGTCGGCTGATATCATCCTTTTCCAATATTCCTGGTAAGCCTATGTGTCCCATGGGTTCATTGATGGGGTGATGTCCATAATTTGCATAAAAGGGTGTTGTCTTGATGACGTCATGTTTGGTATTGTTGTATCCAAATTCTGCAAATGATAGCCATCCTTCCCAGTCTTGTTGAGAGTATTCCACATATGCTCTTAGGAATTGTTCGAGTGAGGCATTCGTTCGTTCTGTTTGACAATCCATTTGGGGGTAAAATGCCGTGCTTATTTTTTGTGTGATGTCCAATCCTTTGGTCATCTCTTTCCATTGGTCTGATGTGAATATTGATCCCCTATCGCTGATGATATCTTTTGGTAATCCATGTAGTTTGAAAACATTTTTCATAAACAATTGCATAAATTGTTTGGTTTTCATATCCTTTCGACAGTGTATAAAATGAGCCATCTTAGTTAATCGATCCACAACGACCCATATCGCGTCATAGTTGTTCGATAGTGGCAAGTCTGTGATGAAATCCATACTAATAGATTTCCATGGTTTTTCTGGTATAGTTCCGGAAGGCTAGACTCCAGACTGTTACGGGGTAGTCCAACCGTAGATAGGGCCGGTAGGTCTAGGCTGTAAGCTTCTTGAAATAAGGTAAAGTAGGATAAAACGAAGATCGTTAAGGTAGGCTCGTATTTCCCGAAGTATTTATAAAGGATATGTGTGATAATAGTTTTTCTCAAGAGTAAGGTAATAAATATATTAATAAGATCTCTTCTCCGTTGCTTGATGTTTCTAATAGCTGGGAGTACCTCGATATTTATATTCCGCGTCTGGGTTATCGCGGGCTACAACCAACTCCCATACTATCTAAGTACCTCCATCAAAAACCTCTTAAATTTCTTAAGTGCGAACACCTTTGACCCTGAGAATATTTGCCTTGCTTAGCTTTGATCTCTTCGAACTCCTATTGTTTCTGGGGGGTGTGAATGCCCCTCCAGTAGGTAGTCTTCGATCTCTCCACTATATGAACTTAATTTGAGTATGCCACCCTAATGGCAACTATACCAATTGTTCTGCCTCAAAACATAAAGTGATCAGCTTTAATGAGTGAGCGCGGCCATTGTGTCGCATATTGATGCATCACAAGGCCCATCGGATATATAGGGTTTTTTGCTCTGGATCGAGCCAATAGCTTATCCAGCGAAAACCTCTCATACCGATTCTCGAGTAGGCCCTCTTGGGGCACTACTTCTTTCAAAGCAAGAGGCTCGGCTCTATGGCTACCCGTCGGTGCCATAGGCTCACGATATTCAGTCACTAAGGTTTCTTCCCAAATCGTCCCATCACTTATCAGCCATAATATTTAACTGCTAATGTACAAGGTAATAGCTTGCTCAAAACTTAACCAAATTCCTCCGAGTCACTTCCCATGAGTCGCCAAAGGTGCCCTCTCATATATCCTACGGACAGCATCCGGTCGGACGGACGGCGACGACGTATATGGTGTTATGCTGAAGGTGCCATTTATTGTGGCTAAAGTGTCGGGACGCAACTCGGCCGTAATACCGTAATGACGCCCGGTCCCTACATGGGGGCTGCAGGGGTATGGTAGAAATAATCCTATGTAAAGGCCGGGTAACTTTGGCCCTTTTTTCCATATGCCTAACAGTAGCTCCCCCTCCCAAGACTTCGTCTCGAACGTCTCCTTAAAAAAATAAAAAATAAAATAAAAAATAAAAAATAAAAATAAAAATAAAAATAAAAATAAAAAAAAAAAAAAAAACTTTTCCATGGGAACTCAACATGGTAGGGTAAAAAACTTTGGCGCATTTGCTTGGCCACACAAAAGAAAACCTTGCCACATTATTCCAATCCTGCCCGTCCTGGCATTTCAGGATTCAATCTATGAAATTCCATCACTAATTCCTCAGCACGCTCTAGGTGCTCCGGAGGTTCCCAGGTGTTCTCATCTTCGGAACAACCTTTCCATTTCACAAAATATCGGAGCTCTCGGAGGACCTTATTTCGTCCTCTAACTCGTCTTGTGTAGGAGATTATTTCACTCCTCACAATTCTCTCCACTTCCCATTCTAAGTCACCTTCGACTTCTTCTGGGTCGCGGGGTGGCTGTGCCCGCCCGGGCCAAGTAGAAACTCGGTAGGGTTCAAGCAGCGCTACATGAAAAACTAAATGAATTTTCCACCGGTCGGGTATTTGAAGTTTGTAGGCTCGTTCGCCTTTCTTTTCCAATACTTTAAAAGGCCCATAGAGCTTTGGGCTCAGCTTCTTCGAGGGCCGTTTTGATCGCATATTTTTTCCATTGAGCATGACTTGGTCTCCAACCTTTATGTCTGGTTGCTCCCTGGCCTTTCGATCATAATACCTTGACATGGCTTCTCAAGTAGATTCCAGTGTCTCCTTGGCTTGTTCATGTATGTTTTTCATCCAGTGCGCATAAAGGGTCGCACCTGGGTTTTGAGCCTCACATTCTCTCATCCATTCTGTCTGTGGATGGAAGCCATAGTTTGCAAAGAAGGGAGTCAGTTTGTGTGCATTGGTGGTAGAGTTGTTGTAGGCATATTCTGCCACCGGCAGGAGTTGATACCAATCATCTTGATCATAGTTGACGAAGCTTCGTAAGTAACCTTCCAGCACTTGGTTGGTTCTTTCGGTCTGCCCATCAGTCTGAGGGTGGTAGGCTGTCGGCGTTCTTCTTTTAGTTCCCAGAGCCTGGCACAATGATTCCCAAAACTCGCCTTGAAACTTTGCATCCATGTCGGAAATAATTTCCGTGGGTAGTCCGTGGAGTTTCCATACTTCTCGGAGGAAAACATTTGCGACATCCTTTGCGGTCGCATTTTCTTTTAGACCGACAAAATGTGCCATCTTGGTAAACCAATCCACTACGACCATGATCTGGGTGTGTCCCTGTGATTCTGGTAGTTGAACAATAAAATCTGTCGAGATAGACGTCCAGGCTGCATATGGTACTTGTAAGGGTTGAAGCAACCCATATCTTGCATGTCGGGAGACTTATTGTGTTGACACTCATCGCAGGACCTGACATAGTCATTAACCCAGCCTGTTAACCCTTTCCAATAGAAGTCTCGTGTGACTATTTCTAGGGTTTTTTCTTGGCCGAAGTGTCCGGCGATTTTTGAGTTGTGGCATCCATTCATTATGAGGGTTTGAATACCTTCGTCTGCTGGGATAAAAAGTCGGTCCTTGTAGTATACCAGTCCATCTTTTAAGTTCCAGAATTTGGGAAGGTCTATGCTGTCATTTTTCAGTCTTTCTAACTCCTGCCTTCTCGTGACCCACTCTTCATCCCGTTCGGCTGCTTCTTTGACTTTGGCTATAAAGTCTACATCAAACTTCTTTATTTCTGCTCTTGCGATGATAGCATTGGACAACATTACCACTTCTTGTGATAGTTTAGGATTGTGTTCCTCATCGTAATGGTCGAAATGCTCATTATCTGTAGAGCTTGCTTGTAGAAAGCATACTGTTGGCTTCTTTCCAAGCAGATCACTGCTTCCGAAGCCTGCATCTGCTCGTTCTGTTATCGCCAAATCTGTTACTTCCAGGAGTTCGGAGTCGTCGATTTTTTCGATAATAATTTGAGCTATCCGATCCTCTTGTGAGATCTTGTAATCCGCGTTCATTAGGTTAACCATTAAGACTTTTATTTCCCCTGTATAGTCGGCATCTATCACCCCGACACCTATGTGTATACCATGTCTAAGTGCCAGTCCACTTCGGGGAGCAATTCGCCCATAGGTTCCTTTAGGAAGCCCTATAGCTATTCCTGTCGCAACCAGGGCCTGTCCCTTTCCAGGGATGGTTAGACTATCCATACTATACAAGTCATGTCCTGCCGCAAGCGTTGATCCTCTTGTGGGGGTCTTAGCATTCTTTGTCAGCCTATGGACACGGATTCTTGGTGGCTCCGAGCTTTTATCCAAATCTTCTGTCTCCGACATCTGGTCGTCCTCTGGCCTGGGATCGAGTTCCATGTCCTTTGTGGGGGTTAATCTTTGGTCCCCAGGGTTTTTCCATACTACAGCGATTTGTAAGAAGTTTTCAGGCTTCAAAATTGACTGTTCACTATGGTTAGCTCCCCCTTCAGGATGGTACTCTGGCCGTCTACTCAGTGCATCTGGTTTCCCGCCTCGGGTTCCCGGTCTGTAAACAATGCGGAAGTTAAAGTCCACTAGCTTTTGTGCCCATCGAATTTGTCTCGCGCTCCATGCCTTGATGGTGAGGAAGTACTGTAAATTCTGATGGTCCGTATAAACAGTGATGGGGACCTCCTTCCCACCAAGTAGTGGCGCCATTCTTTAAAGGCTTCCACGATTGCCAACAATTCCTTATCATGAACATCGTAGTTCCGTTCCGCCGGGCCGAATTTTTGTGAGTGGAATGCTACTGGGTGTAGTTTTTTCTTTATCAGCTGTGATAGAACACAACCAAGTGCAAAATCGCTTGCATCGGTTTCCACTATTGTTTCTTTCATGGGGTCAAAATGGCAAAGGATTGGTGCCGTTACAAACTGTTCCTTCAGGAATTCAAAGGCTTCGTCCTGTTCTCTTCCCCAGGCAAAATGTCTAGAATTTCCTTTCAGGAGTTCTGTAATTGGTTTGCAAATTGCCGAGAAATCCTTAATAAATCGCCGGTAAAAGTTTGCGAACCCCATGAAGATTTGTATGTCCTTTACCGATTTTGGCTGCTTCCAATTTCGAATGGATTCCACTTTTTTCTCACTCATGGAGACTCCCTTTGTAGTTACTACGTAACCAAGAAATTCCACAGTAGTAACGTGAAAATAAGACTTTGCGATAGAGACTGCTAGTTGGTATTCTCTTAGGCGTGCTAACACCTTTCGCACCAGCTCCACATGACTTGCCTCATCCACTGAGTAGATGAGAATGTCATCCATATAGACCACAACCCCATGATCTAGGAATTCTCGTAATATTGTGTTCATCATTGCCTGAAAGGTAGCTGGGGTATTGACTAGCCCGAATGGCATAACTTTGTATTCAAAGTGCCCATAGCGAGTCCGGAAAGCTGTCTTCCATTCATCCCCTTCTTTGATCCTAATTAGGTGGAACCCATCCTTTAGGTCTAGTTTAGTGAAGATAGTTGAGCCAACGACTCGGTCTCGTAACTCTGTCATTAGGGGGAGTGGGTATTTGTTGGATATCGTGACCTTATTGCGGCCTCTATAATCAATGCATAGGCGCCAACCACCGTCTGGCTTTGGTACAAACAGTATTGGAGCCCCACACGGTGCAATGCTAGGTCTGATTTTTCCTTGTTCCAACATTTCGTTTAAATATATGTGTAGAGCCTCTAATTGAGAGGCGGAAAGCTTGTAAATGGGTCCCCAAGGGGGACTTAAGCCCTCCTTGAGGTCGATTGCATGATCGAAAGTCCTTCTTGGCGGCAATTTTTCAGCAGCCGATGGTAGGAAGAGGTCTGTATAATCCAGGTATTCCTCTGGTAGCTGGCTGATTACCAGTTCCTTGCTCTCATCAATAGAGCTTATCAAACCAACAACTGTCGCGTCTGGATCGTGTGCTACATCGTTGTCCCATTCAAATTGTTCGTCCCAGTCACACCATGTACCTGGACCACAGTGGTCATGACATTTCTGGTTTTGAAATTCCCACCTATCCGAATAGATTATATTAGAATATG